>ML797943.1:446213-457596 GCA_009831015.1 Picea engelmannii | reverse complement strand
ATACGAATGAAAACTTGGTCTCCCACTTTATAACTTCGATTAGTCTTGTGTGCATCCGGATAACTTTTATATCTATCATGTGATTCCTTTAGTCTCTGCCTAATCTGAATCACCTATTCCTCCATCTCTTGAATCAATTTTGGCCCAAATGCTACTTGGTCTTCTAATCTATCCCAACTCAATGGCGTTCTGCATGGCCTTCCATACAGAGTTTCGTAGGGTGGAATTCCGATGGAGCTATGAAAACTGTTATTGTAGACGAACTCCACCAAAGGTAGGTACTTCTCCCAATGGGTTTTATTATCCATGACATACATCCTAAGCATGTCTTCCATGACTTGATTTACTCTCTCAGTTTTCCCGTCTGTTTCAGGATGATAAGTTGTGCTCAAGTTGAACTAAGTCCCCAACGTTCACTGCAAACTTGTCCAAAACCTAGAAGTGAATCTGGAGTCCCTATCTAAAATTATCTTCTTAGGTATCCCGTGCAAACGAATGACCTCACTTACAAATACGCATGCCACATTAGTGACATCACAAGTGTCTCTAACCAGAATAAAATGAGCACTCTTGGTTAAATTATCAACTATCACAAGAATGGCATTGTTTCTATGAGATGTGAGCAGCAACCCCACAACAAAATCCATAGAAATGACTTCCCACTTGGACATAGGAACATCATGTGGCTGTAGGAGGCCTACCAGATGATGGTGGTCGGCTTTCACTTGTTGACACTCTAGGCACTTGGCAACGAAATGGACTACATCACACTTCATGCCTACCCAGAAGAAGAGCTTCCTCATGTCTATGTACATCTTCTTCACACCTAGATGCGCACAATAAAGTTCTCTATGGGCTTCCTTCAGTATGATGCTTCAAATATCCCCACCTTTGGGGATGTACATCCTTCCTCGATATCTTAACAGTCTGTCTGCTTCCAAACTATATCCTTTATAATTTGGATCCAATTGCCTCCCACTCTTGAGGTTTGAAGTAACCTTTAAATACCAATTGTCTTCATGGATTTGTGTCAACACACGTTCCCTCAGATTCACCTTTAAGGGTACCAAGGAGAAGACACGTGGTCTCCTACTCAAGGCATCTGCGACCACATTTTCCTTTCCCTTGATTTATGAAATACCAAAATCATACACACTCATAAACTCAGTCCATAGCCTTTGCCTGGCATTCAGATCCCTTTGAGTGAAGAGATGTTTTAAACTTTGATGGTCCATTTTGAGCTCAAAGTTTCGCCCCACAAGATAGTGCCTCCAAAGTTTTAGAGCTAGTATTATAGCTGTCAACTCTAAATCATGAATAGCATAAAGTTCCTCATGTTTCTTCAACTTCCTTGATGCATAAGTTATCACACCTCCATCCTGCATTAGCATGGCCCCCAACCCTTTCTTTTAGGCATCTGTACAGACCATGAAGTCCTTTTCCATATCTGGCACTCGCAAAATTGGTGCACTAGTTAGTAATCTCTTAAGCTCGATGAATGCACTATCACATTCTTTTGTCCAGTCATACCTGACCCCCTTGCGCTACAAAGTGGTGATGGGTTTCTCTATTTTAGAGAACCCCTCCACAAATCTTTGATAATAACCTGCTAGCCCCATGAAGCTTCTTACATCATGGGCATTTTTTGGCACTGGCCATTCCATAATGGCCTTTACCTTTTCTGGGTCCACAGATATTCCTTCACCGGAAATGATATGTCCTAAATAGTGAATTTCTTTCTGGAAGAAGGAACACTTCAACAACTTCCTATAAAATTTGTTCTCTCTAAGGAAAGACAACACCACTCGTAAGTGTTCCTAATGTTCTCTTTCATTCTTGGAATAGATGAGGATGTCATCTAGAAAGACTTGTACAAAACGGTCTAAGTACTTCTGGAATACTCTGTTCATGAGGCTCATGAATACTAATGGCGCATTGGTCAATCCAAAAGGTACTAAGACGAACTCATAATGTCCAAACCGAGTTTTAAAGGCAGTTTTAGGAATATCGCCTTCCTTAATCATTAACTGGTGATACCCTAATCGCAAATCAATTTTTGAGAATATTGTTTCTCCTTTCGTCTGATCAAAGAGGTCATCTATTCGCAACATTAGGTACCTATTTTTCACTGTAGCACGGTTCAAGCCCCTATAATCTATACACAGTCATAAGGAACCACCCTTCTTCTTCACAAAAATTACTGGTGCACCCCAAGGTGAGACACTGAGCATTATTATCCCTAAGTCTAGTAGCTCTTTCAACTGCATTTGAAACTCACAAAGTTATGGCGCTATCATCTGATACAAAGTCTTGGAAATTGGTTATGCACCAGGTTTTAGCTCAATAGTAAAATCAAGCTCCCTCTCAGGAGGTAACCCTGCTAACTTGTTTGGAAAAACATCCTTAAATTCTGACAATATCAAGTACTGATCCAAGGAGGGTCTTTTCCTTTCATTCACTACTTCTACTACATAAAGCTGACACCCTTTCCTCATGCACCACTTAACCTTCATAGTTGAAATAAATCATAGAGACACCTTTCTTCGTACACCCTGGATCTCTACTGGCCTTCCCTCGTCATTAACACAAAGCACCCTTTTTGCGAAACAATCTACCATAGCTCGATGGGCTTCTAACCAATCCATTCCAATGATTAGGTCATATGCCCCGAGAGCAGTGACGTAAACCTTCAACTTGGTAGTACACACTCCCAGTTATATTAGGCAATTATCAATGCCAGACTCTACCACTTGTTTTTCCCCCGAAGCCATCTCGACTTGTTTAAAGTCATCATGCTCGTAGGCTGCCAACCCACTCTTTTCTAATCCAGATGGCGAAATGAAACTATCTGTAGCACTATAATCAAATAAAATATTAACATTGATATGATTTAGCTTACCTCATGACTCCACCACCATGGATTGATGTTATGCCTGGTGATTATTAACTGTTGTGTAAATCTAGTGGCTGGCACTTTCTCTTCCCATCGGGGCCTTTCCTTCTCTGTTCACAAATCATGATTGTAACTCTGGGCAGTCATGCTGGTAATGGGGTGTTCCACATGCCCAATAGGTAACATGACATTGAACCTACACATTGTTCTGTGACTATCTCTGAAATGAGTTCCATCCCCTGGAACCCCTGCCCCTACTAGTTGCTCCCTGAGATGGTCGTGGACCTGTCTGCGTCGTTGGTGATGAACGGGATGTTGCACTCATTGCCATTGAAATCCCTGCAGCTTTTGTCCTTCGTGTGACTCTATTACCATATGAAGGTGGCCTTGAGCCCCCTCCCCTGGGAAATGTCCTAGGGGCCTTCCCCACGAATCCAGGATGATGCAAAAAGGTCGGTCTCGTACCTCCATTTAAGTTCATTTATTCCTCCACATAATGCGCATTTTCCACTGCTTCTGCTACTGAAGATAGTTTCCACATCTGCACCATAGCCCTTATCTTAGCGTTTAACCCATAGACAAAGTATTTTGCCTATCGTTGGTCATTATCCATGTATGAAACATATTTGACCAATTCCATAAACCTGATCTCAAATTCTTCTACGGTCCTATTTCCCTATGCTAGAGCATGAAATGATCCCACCTGTTGTTCCTCGTAGTAAGCTAGTAGATATTTCCTTCGGAACCTTTCCTCAAAAAGTTACCAAGAGACGGTGTCCATGGTAAAGTGAAATTGCCTCTCCAGGTTGCCCCACCAGTTCAAGGCACTGCCTCTCAACTGAAAAATTGCTATCTTCACCTTTGAATTGGATGCATAGTCTCTTAAGGCAAAACACTTTGTCATGCCTTCCAACCATGCTTATGCACATTCACTAGCACAACCCCCAGAAAACTCTGGAAGTTTGATCTTATGCAGTTCTCTAGTGATGTATTCAGGTGGAGGTCCTCCCCTTGAATCCCTTAACACTTCTGGATTACCTGTTCCAGATGGTGGGGGCTCCACTTCGATCCCTGCTGGTTGACACCCCTTTAAAGTCTCATTTATGGCCTCCAAAGAGCGCAGTATGAGAGCTAGTTCAGGCGATGGTGGTGGCGGTGCTGGTGGTCCCTAGGACGATGCCCCTCTGCCTTGATTTCCTAGATTCCTAACCATCCTATATAATTTAATCTGCATCAACCAAAGTTGTCAGGGTGAGTTCAAGGACATTTCACATTTGTGAAACTTAAACTAGAAAACAAGGTTAGGCGTAATTTTTTTTTACTTGTCTGTAAACAGAGGTTACTTTCTTTAGGGGAGGTGGCTAGGTTATGGTTAAAGCATCTAAGCTTGGTGCCTTTGCCTAAGAAAACTACTGACTCCCTCGCCTGGTAGCTACGCTAGCATTGCACCATACTCACCAATTTCTCTAACTTACCTTCCTAGTGCGCATGAAGCCCCCTCCCTCTTATCTTGGTCTAAGTCCTTAAACTTTTCATTTAAAACTAATTAATGTGATTTTCAACCTAATGTTGATTAATTATTAAGAACTAAAAATCTAGGCTAAACTTTAACCTAAGTTTCACTCCTCTTAATACACACATTCAATTTAATCCCAAAAATTAGTATTATTATTAGTGATTAATTCATTAAGTACATAATTAATCACTAATTTAATTAATTATTTCAATTGATTAACCAATTTTAATTAATCCAATTAATTTATTAATCACATCATTTTATAATTAAAACATAAATTTATATAGGTTTAAACCTAAATTTAAATATAATTTAAAATATATTTTAAGCATAAATTTAAATATAGAATTTTTTTTTTATTAAATGATTCTAATTTAACTAATTTAATCAATTAACATTTAAATCCAATAATAATTTAAAGCAATAATAATAAATAAATAAATTTAAATTTAAAAAAAAAAATTAAAATTAAAATAATTAATTAAATTAAAACAATAAAAAAAAAAAAAAATTGAAACGGGCATCGTGGGTCCTTGCATGAGGTCCACATGACCCCCCCCCCAAGGTTTACACTACCAAAACCCTACACACACTCCCGGACTCTCTATCTTAATCCTAAACTCTCTTCTTCTCACTCGTTTTCTTCTTGCGAGGCCCCTGGCTACACGATCGACCGCCATGGTCGTTCCTTCTGCTCTTGGCGGTGGGATAAGACTAGCGAGTGTTACAAATGCAGTGAATTGTTTGATGGAAGGTTCTCTTAGCTTGGTTCTTTCCCTTGGTATTGGTGACTTATGTGTTGACTGTGTGTTGTGGTTGCAAGTCACGTTGGGCTGGAGCTAAGCCTATTGAGCAAGATTCATTTTCTAGTTCAAGGTGCAAGATCAAGAAGTGGTCTTTTAGTTACAGTGAGATTGGGATCATTGTATTGTTATTGGTTCCAATATTTCCATAGTTTAGCTTTGTCTTTATCATACATAGGTATTTTTGACTTCTCCCAAGAATGTCATGATTTCTAGTGCAAGTGCTTCTTGTAAAAAGGATTTCATTGTCTCTTATTGATTTATTTTTATTTTTATTTTTATTTTGGTTTTGTTTTGTTAGTTAATTACATCTCACAAAAAAAAATTATGTGGTTAGGATTTCTCTTGCTCTCTGTTTCCCATTTTCCATCAAATGGGATCGAGGATTCACTTCATATGTCATGATTAGCTATCGGTAGGAATACAATCTTCGCAACCATGTTGGATCTCTTGTACCTAAGGGCCCAAGCTCTAATATTTTGTGAGGTATCCTCAGATTTAGTCCATAACGTAGAGTGAGGGGATTGATATTATTATGGAAACATCAAATCCCTTCTTATTGTTCCTGAACCAAGCAAGCCCAGAGAGGATGATTCTCCTCTTTGTCAGAGCCCTTGGCCTACTTACCATCCTCAACACTTCAAGTCGATTACTGAAATGGATTTGGGTGCAGGGATGATTTTAGGGGCTAAATTTCGCTCATGGGCTAATTTTTCATGGTTTTTCCTAAAACTAGATTTGCTATTTTAAAAATAATTCGCCCAAATTCTATAGGATAAAGTTATTTTACCTTAAAAATCACCAAACTTTTATAAAATATATATTAAATACTTAGAAATTTGAATATTTTTAAAAAAATATCGCCAAACATTTATAGTTGACATATGAAGGATTAGTAATATTCACCAAGGTTTCTACATTTTAAAATAAATTTCCATCCTTGAAATCATCCCTCTTTGGGTGACTTTTCTTTGACCTAGGAAGAATTTGAGCAAGGTTCATGGGAAATAGTGATAGGCCCCACAGATGGGATTGGAAGGTCATTTTCCATTTGGTTAGCTTGTTGCAAGATCAATTTGGTCTTGGTTGGAAGAAGTTCTTCCAATCTTACAGACCTTGAAAATGAATTACAGGCCACATACAAAACCCAAGTTAAAATTGTTGTAGTAGATTTCACTCGAGATCTTATAGAAGGCATGAGCAGAGTAGAGGAGACCATTAATGGCTTGGACGTTGGAATTCTGATAAACGTGGGAATTCTAATGTGTGGTACATGTGTTTTGGCCCCATGTGGGCTCAGCGCTATGTTGTTGGGCTTTGTATGTTGATTGGCTTGCTTGGTGCTTAGTCTGATAAACAATGTTGGGATGTCCTACCTCTATGCTAGGTTATTTCATGAAGGTGATTCTCAGCTTCTCAAGAACCTCATTGCAGTGAATATACAGGGTACTACTAGAATGGTTCACACCATGCTCCCTAGAATGCTGAAAAGGAAGAAGGCTACCATCGTGAACATTGGCTCTGGCGCTGCTACTATCATTCCTTATGATCCTCTCTACACTGTCTGTGATGCTATCAAAGCGTAAGTGGACAAGTTTTCAAGGTCACTTTATGTGGAATACAAGCATAGTGGAGTTGATGTGTAGTGCCAGGTTCCTTTGCATGTAGCTACAAAAAAATGGCCTCCATCAAGAAAGCTTCTTTACTTGTACCTTCAACTAATACTTATGCACGTGTTGCCTTAAGGCGTGTTGGTTATGAGCCAAGATGCACCCCTTATTGACTGCATTCCATCATACGGTGGCTAGAAAATGCACTGCCTAAACCTTTTTTGGATGCATATCGACTAAAGTTCTCTCTTGGTATCCAGAAGAGGGGGAAGTTGACATGGGGCGTTACAGTATGAGGCATTACAGTCATGGCCTATAGGATGCTAAGCAATTATCTCTATTTTTTGATACCGTAGTTTCCATTTACATAATAATTCTAGTATCATTATAGTTAAGTAAGAAGATGTAAGAGATGTCTACAATAGATCCCAATCTGATAGAGTTTCCATTGAATATTTACCTCATCTCGTACTTTGGAAATGTTTCAACATGAGAGCCAGTATTGATTTCCCGTAACAATTTTATTCCATGCTTGCAATTCATGTACATAAATTTTTCTATTTATTTAGAACATATTCTTCTTTAAAGGTTGTTATGTATCCTACGTATATATTGGGATGTTCCTAGAACTAAATACATTGTTTTTCTATAGGAGAAGTTATCTATGGGAGATTGTTTAAACATCAGCCTGTAAAAGCCCAAATTGGCTCAAGACAAAATTCTAGGTGGTCAAGCCCAGGTTTCAGTTTTGAAGCCGGGCTCTGATACCATGTGTAAGTTCTTCTCTAACAGAACCTAGAATTAATTAATTTAAACATAACATTGATATTTATAACTTGTTTTATGGTTCTATATTCAGAAAAATAACATCAGCAAATAAAAGTTTATAGTTTATGGCTTAGAAAAATTATAAAAGGGAAGCATGATATAAATGATATATTGAATAATGTACACTGCATAAATAACATATTGAATAAACATATGGTAATGAACATGCCATAATAACAAACAAAATACCTATCAAGTGATTTGTTTCCCAAATCTATTTGTCCAAGTTGCTCTGCCAAACTCTGCCCAAGTTGCTCTGCCAAACTCTGCCCAAAACTGAATATTTCCTCCTAGCAAGATAGGAATAGAGCCTATCCATCTCCCTAGCTCCAGGATTCCCTAAGGATTCCTGGCCCCCGATTCCAAAACTCCCAGCAATAGATGCTCCCCTATAATATTCCAACAAATTCCTCAAGCCAAAACCAGAATTACAATTTTCCAATCCCTCCCCTCGAAAATTCTCCAATACAATCTCCTAAAATCCAAAATTCTCCCTTACCCCCCCCCAAATCAAAATTCCCCCTCATATCCCCATGTCCATTCACTGCCTCTCCCCCCCCTTATCTCTCCATTCAATGCGAACCACCATATCCCTCCATTCAATGCCAACCATCCTCAATACGTTAAGTTTTCTTTTAATAAATTAAAATTTATTAATCTTTAATTCGTTACCCAAACATTTAATGAGTAATTAATCAATTAATCAATTAATTAATATACATTAAACAATAAATAATTAATTAATTAATTATTATTAATAGATAATAATTAATTAATTAATATACATTAGGACATTTAATTAAACTTAATAAACCTTAAACAATTATTTAACTTGGACAATTAGTTATTTAACTAGGGTTGTTACAGAGAAGAGGATCGCACATATGAACTGGAAAACTTATATAAACTAACAACTAGACAGCAGGATTACATTAATCCCACTGTCGATGGAAACCTAAGCTGGCAAAGTGACAATGCATGTTCATCAATTTTCAGAGGAAGCACTCGAGAACTGGCATAACAAAATGTATGAAGTATCTACAAGGCGATATGCTATATTAACCAGAGAAGTGCGCTGGATCGACACAACAGTAACTAACTTACCCACCTTTGATGGTCTGAACCCTTTAGAAACTTTCTTTTCGTACTTTGAAGAAAGCGTACCGACGCAACAACAACTATTGGCAATGGATGAGGCTTTGAAAGCAACACCAGCAAGATGGTGGGGGACACACAAAAACAACATTTTAGATTGGGTACAATGTCATACTTTGATGACAGTCCAGTTCTCAAAACAAGTAGAAGGTTGCAATGTTAGGTATATAGGTCGAAGTTGCTTGAAGGACCATGTGTGAAGTTGCGAGGAAGCCTGGAGCAACATTCCTAAAGAGAAGTGGATGCACAAATTCATTAACACACTGGACACCACCCCTATCAACTGGTATCTTCAAGAAAAAATGCGCCTCATTACTACATATTGGAGAGGTATGACTGAGAACTTTATTACCACCTTTTTGTTTGAATTCCAATATTCCTCAGTAGACCAAGCATTACAGCTTGTAATATAGAAAGTATCTGAGGAGGCATCTAGCCTCCCTTTAGAACAAGAAAAGGACAAATGGATTGCGCCTCTCTAGAAACTGCAAGGTTGTTACAACATCAATGATGATGGAGAAGATGATCCTAGAAAGGTGAACATTGCCATTAAATAAAGATCCAACCTAGATTCCACTAGGGAAAACAAACAGCACATGCTAAAAACCTAGTAAGAAAACAAGCAAACAAAACCCTCTTATAATGAACGCACTAGTTGGTGATGAAATCCAACATCGTGGGAATAATGTAAGAAGGGGATGAGATAGAGCAGGTGGAAACGTTACATTGCTGACCTGCTTAACGGACTTACACCTTGGTGCAAGTTCCCACAAATAGACGTGGGTATACCCTCCAAGGATCCCGAGTGAGTTTGGCCAACGTCAATTCCATGCATCGTGGAGACTTTCCCCTCCACATCCACCTTGTGCAAAGACCCTAAAAATATAGGCCACTAATTTTACCAATTACTCCAATGATTCTTGGGGAAACTGTCAATATTTTGATCCATGCACAAAGGCAGGCTATCTAGTGTTACACATAAAAAATACTCACTTTGATAGTGTCGCAAGTGTCTTCATTACAAAGGTCGCAAGTGTCGCATTTTTCTCACAAGTGTCGCAAGTGTTAAAGAAAGCATACTACCATGATGCCTATGTCGTGCCTATAATGACATGAGAAGGACACTTGAAACACCTCAAACATTTGATTTGGAAGAGGAGAAATGAGTCAGCAGGTTCATGAACCTTTTGTCATCTGAAAACACTCAAAAAATTAAGTTTTTTTAGGAGAGTGCTCCCCTATACCTCTTCTGGGAGTGTTGGCGCTCCCCCTTACACTGTCTGGGAGTGTTATAAAGCTTCTTTGGCCCTTCTGGGGGAGCGTTGGTGTCTTTAGGAGTGTTGGCGCCCCCCTTAAGACTACTGGGGAGTGCTACAATGCTCTGATGGCCCTTTTGAGGGAGCGCTACCTATTCTGGGCATCAGTTAAATTGTTGAGATGAATAGGGGAAGGATCCTTTCAATCTTGGAAGGCAGTTGAATTCAAACTCCTGGTCTAGCCATGATCTTAGAGAAGATCCCTGACTCAAGGAGGGAAATCCTCAAATTACCCTAAAGATACCTCAAGAGGTTATGCCTCTCTAAACCTATATAAGCATGCTCTATCATGGTGAAAGAGGACTGGAAAGGGAGAATCACACCAAACTTATGATCTTATAAGTGGTGCTAGAACAGAGGAAGAATTAGAAGCATGAAACCTATGATCTCATAGGAAACACACAGTGAACTGGAGGAGATTAATCAGTGAAGTTGTTATCATCAGGATCGTGGATCTTTTGAGCAAGGGTTAGACAAAGTGGATTTGACGAAGCTGCTGCATTCGCATCTACAGTTGTAAGTTACTTCTGTCATTGTTCTCATCAATATGACACGCTTGGCCCGTTTCTTTCTAGTTTGTGTTTAATCTCACATGAACTTGTCTCTGATAGATAGGTCTATTTCAAGCTAATATTAGTAGAGTAAGAAGCGGTTGTACCATTGTTTGTCTACAAGGCTTATCGATGAGCGAAAGATCAGAGCTCAACTCGAAGCGTGTAGGGACAAACGTCGATAAAAGGTACTTCTTTTCTCCTTCCTCCTCATACATCAATTTATATAGATCTAAAAGGAAGTCAGTGTCCATGATAAGCATCTTTTGTCTTAAGAGTTAAGAGTCTAGCTCTCAAGAGGAGATCTACCTGTCTGTAGGGAGATTTTCCTTCAACATCTAGCCCAAAATCAACTCGAGAAGCTCCCACAGATAAATGTGGGTATACTCTCAAGTGACCCCCAATAATACGCATAATCTCTACACCAAGACCAACAAAGCAGGGTGAGTAACTCTGTCAGTCTTAATGTGACCTCAGGTTTGACCCTTGTGTGAGAAGGGCTTCCCAGGACAAAATGTAGCAAGTGTATTTGAACTCTCCCTATCACAAGATACTATGTTTGTTTGTAACTTTGGAAAGTTATCTTTCACACCTATTCCAAAGCCCTACAACTAATATAATGTAGGTTTTCTACCAGAGAATACAAAAATGTCTAAACAATTTTTATAAGCGCTTTATTTTTAAGGTTGTTATTACTCAAGAGGAAAATGG
>ML797943.1:412281-431466 GCA_009831015.1 Picea engelmannii | reverse complement strand
GCAAAGTTCCACAGAGGAGTCTGGAATATATGGGGTCGATCCCACTTGGGATTTTTTTGTGGATGCGGTAAAAGAACAGTATTACCCTGTTGGAAACTATGAGGACCAGTACATGAGATGGACCACACTGCGGCAAGAGAGGGACCAAGAAGTTTTGGAGTTCAACAATACCTTCCATACCTTGCGCACCAAGCTGGGTATCAAAGACTCCGAGAGACATTTGGTTCTAAAATACCATGGGGTTCTACATAGATACATCCAAATTGAAATGGATTTTCTGGACATCTCATCACTCGGTGCTGCTTATCGATATGCTGTTAAAATTGAGAAGAAAGTTAAGCACCAGAAAAAACAAGAATTTGGGTCTGCAAATCTGTAACAACCAAAGTATGACAAATATGGCTCGAACAAACAATCTCCCGAAAACCATTCCAAGACACAGGAAAAGAAGGGTCATGGGAAGACAAAGAAGGACACCAAAAAATGGTGCAAGTTCCACAAAATAACTTGGCACAACACTGATGAATGTCGCTCAAAATAGTCATTGGTGGTCGAGATCAAAGACAAAGAGCCAAACCCTGATTCAGAATCTGATTCTAAAAATAATTGTAAAGGATAGATCATTGACGCAGACCCCACTGCTATTGTCGCGACCGCAACAATTCAACCAGAAGAACCAACAGATTCTGAAGAGGAGGAGCGGATTTTTTATTCACAGATGTGGGTGAAGGGGACCCTGCTGCATTTTATTGTTGATAGCGGAAGCCAGAAGAACCTCATCTCATCATAGGTCGTCAAACAGTTGGGATTGTCGACAACACCACACCCGCAACCATACAACATTGGGTGGCTTCGGCAAGGACGAGATCTCTATTTCAACCAACAATGTCGATTGTCATATGGCATCCAACCCTTCAAGGATGAGGTATTATGTGATGTTTCCCCACTGGATGTCTGTGATGTTCTCTTGGGCCAACCATATATGTGGAGACGCCATGCTATTTATGAGTCTCGACCCCGTAGTGACATTGTTACTTTGGGGAGTCATCTCTACAGAATACCAGAGGTAGTTCCGACTACTATTCCACCCAAAAAGTTCCACAAGTTAGTATCTCATACTACAAAATTCATCTTCTTCACAATCTGTTCAAAAGGAGAACAAAAGGACACTGCAACTACCACAGCCTTGCCCCAAGCACCTTCTATCCAACAGAACCAGGTCGACAAGGCTGCAGCAAAGTGCAAAGATTCCTTCTGCACATCATCCTCTCATGTATCTCAACTTGTTGAGCAACCTCAACCGCAATAGGTTCGTGGTAGATTTCCACAAACTGAGCAGCGTGACGTCTCCAGCAAGACAAGCAGCTCCCCAAGATGCAGATTCAACAAATGTTTTTCCCTCTCCCCCGGGAACTCAACGCAATGGAGACCATTGCTTCCTAAGGAGGGAGGATTAATCCAGGTGGATATTGGTGGCCACCCACCTTTTCCAAATGGCTCAAGACGACTTTCTGGCAATTTTGGCAATTTACTATTTTTAGCAGTTTTTTCGGGTCTTGAACTTCCAGGGCCATTTTGAGGCCCTAAACGATTTTTTTTTTGGGTATTTTTCTCTCGCAACATCACATTTAATATTACATTTTGTCTCAAGCATTATAGGTCTCAAATAGATCTTTCCAACGAGCTATCACACACCTAAAACTGAGATCGTATGCAAAAGTTACAACCCCGGGAAGTTGATGTACTCACTTACCCAAATGAGGCCCACATGACTTTTGAGGCTTCATCTCCTAGGGTTAGGTTTTTGGATGTCTAGGACTTTTGGCATTCCCGTCTATTGTAAAAAGGCCTTTCGAGCCTCATTGTAACCATCTTCTTGCGAATGCGATTATCCGTCACATCTCTTCTCATAGATATCTGCCACCATTCTAGTGAGTCTTTCACTCTATATTTTTACAGTCTCTGTACATTTCTTTCATTAATAGAAATCGTGTATTACTACATATTTGTGTTTATGGTTGCATCTTCGATACATTTATGTTATATTATTGAATATCTGCAATATCTCTGTGCATTTATTTATTATATCTCCCATCTCATTTCGTGTCGAAAATAATCTAGATAAGTGGTATCAGAGCAGGCTACTCTTGATCGTTTTTTTAGTGCATGTCCCCGACAAGGTCCGAGTATAACAAGTTGGATCTCGAGCTTGTCTCTCTTGAAGATAATTTCTCTTGCACACCCAAGAAACCCTCAATGGAAGAAGAAAAGAAAAACGACAAAGAAGACGATCCTATCAATCTGTTGCTCTAGAAAGCTCTCACATGACAGAGGGACGAAATGATGGAGAATTTTGCCCACATCCTTCAACATATGTCGATAGCATCAGGTGCATCTTCATCAAGTGGCCACTTTGGAGGAACCTCGCCTTTCAAGGTACAAGTTAACTTTGATATTCCTCTATTTGAAGGACAGATAGATGCAGAAGCCCTAGAAAATGGTTAACCCTGCTAGAAGGTTATTTCTCTGTTCACAATTTTTTCAACAAAGAAAAGATCACCTTCACACTCCTTAAATCTCTCCCTCATGTCAAACATTGGTGGGAAACTTACTAGGAGAAAAGTTCCATAGAGGAATCTGGAATATATGGGGTCGATCCCACTTGGAATTTTTTTGTGGATGTGGTAAAAGAACAGTATTACCCTGTTGGCAACTATGAGGACCAGTACATGAGATGGACCACACTGCGGCAAGAGAGGGGCCAAGAAGTTTAGGAGTTCACCAATACCTTCCATACCTTGCGCACCAAGTTGGGTATCAAAGACTTCGAGCGACATTTGGTTCTAAAATACCATGGGGCTCTACACATATACATCCAAACTGAAATGGATTTTCTAGACATCTCATCACTCGGTGCTGCTTATCGATATGTTGTTAAAATTGAGTAGAAATTTAAGCACCAGAACAAAGGGGAATTCGGGTCTGCAAATCCGCAACAACCAAAGTATGACAAAGATGGCCCGAACAAACAATCTCCCGAAAACCATTCCAAGAAACAGGAAAAGAAGGGTCATGGGAAGACAAAGAAGGACACCGAAAAATGGTGCGAGTTCCACAAAAGCCATTGGAACAACACCAATGAATGTCACTAAAAACAGTCATTGGTGGCCGAGATCAAAGACAAAGAGCCGAACCCTGATTCATAATGAATGGTAAAGGACAGATCATTGACGCAGACCCCACTGCTATTGTCACGACCGCAACAATTCAACCAAAAGAACCAACAGATTCTAAAGAGGGGGAGTGCCTTTTTCATTAACAGATGTGGGTGAAGGGGACCCCACTTCATTTTATTGTTGATAGCGGAAGCTAGAAGAACCTCATCTCGGCAGAGGTCATCAAACAGTTGGGATTGTCGACAGCACCACACCTGCAGCCATAAAACATCGGGTGGCTTCGGCAAGGACGAGATCTCCATGTCAACCAACAATGTCGATTTTCTTATGGCATCCAACCCTTCAAGGATGAGGTATTATGTGATGTTGCCCCACTGGATGTCTGTGATGTTCTCTTGGGCCAACCATATATGTGGAGATGCCATGTTATTTATGAGTTTCGACCCCGTAGTGTCATTGTTACTTTGGGGGGTCATCTCTACAGAATACCATAGGTAGTTCCAACTACTGTTCCACCTAAAAAGTACCACAAGGTAGTATCTCATACTGCAAAATTCAGCGTCTTCACAATCTGTTCAAAAGGAGAACAAAAGGACACTACAACTACCACAACCTTGCCCCAAGCACCTTCTATCCAATAGAAGCAAGTCGACAAGGCTGCAGAAAAGTGAAAAGATTCCTTCTTCACATCATCCTCTCATGTATCTCGACTTGTTGAGCAACCTCAACCGCAACAAGTTCGTGACAGATTTCCACAAGCTGAGCAGCGCGACGTCTCCAGCAAGACAAGCAGCTCCCCAAGATGCAGATTCAACATATGCTTTTCCCTCTCCCCCGGGAACTCAACGCAATGGATACCATTGCTTCCTGAGGGAGGATTGATCTAGGTGGATATCGGTGGCCACCCACCTTTTCCAAATGGCTCAAAATGGATTTTTGGCAATTTTGGCAATTTACTATTTTTAGAAGTTTTTTCGGGTCCTGAACTTTCGAGGCCATTTTGAGCCACTAAACGATTTTTTTTTGGGTATGTTGCTCTCTAAAATTACCATATACAATGTTATTTTGTCTCTATCATTGTAGGCCTCATATAGATCTTTCCAATGATCTATCACACGCCTAAAACGAAGATCGTATGCAAAAGTTACGACCCCAGGAAGTTGATGTACTCACTTACCCAAACAGGGCCCACATGACTTTTGACGCTTCATCTCCTAGGGTTAGGTTTTTTGATGTCTAGGACTTTTGCCATTCCTGTCTATTGTAAAAAGGCCTTCCGAGCCTCATTTTAATCATCTTATTGCGAATGCGAGTAGCCGTCACATCCCTTCTCAGAGATAAGTTGCCACCATTCTAGCGAATCTTTCACTCTGTATTTTTACAGTCTCTGTACATTTCTTTCATTAATAGAAATTGTGTATTACTGTATATCTGTGTTTATGGTTGCATCTTCGATACATTTCTGTTATATTATTGAATATCTGTGATATCTCTGTGCATTTATTTATTATATCTCTGATCTCATTTCGTGCCGAAAATAATCCGGATCAGTGGTATTAGAGCAGGCTGCTCTTGATCGTTTTTTTTGTGCATGTCCCCAACAAGGTCCAAGTATAGAAATTTGGGTCTCGAGCTTGTCTCTCTTGAAGACAATCACTCTCACACACCCAAGAAACCCTCAATGGCAGAAGAAAAGAAAAACAACAGAGCAGACGATCCTATTAATGTGTTGCTTGAGCAAGCTCTCACACGACAGAGGGATGAAATGATGGAGAATTTTGCCCACATAATTCAATGTCTGTTGACAGCATCAGGTGCATCTTCATCAAGTGGACACTTTTGAGGCATCTCGCCTTTCAAGGTACAAGTTAACTTTGATATTCCTGTATTTGAAGAACATATAGATGTAGAAGCCCTAGAAAAATGGTTAACTCTGCTAGAAGGTTATTTCTCTGTTCACAATTATTCCGACAAAGAAAAGATCACCTTCGCACTCCTTAAATCTCTCCCTCATGTCAAACATTGGTGGGAAACTTACTAGGAGGAAAGTTCCACAGAGGAGTCTGAAATATATGGGGTCGATCCCACTTGATATTTTTTTGTGGATGCAATAAAAGAACTATATTACCCTGTTGGCAACTATGAGGACCAGTACATGAGATGGACCACACTGCAGCAAGAGAGGGGCCAAGCAGTTTCGGAGTTCACCAATACCTTCCATATCTTGCGCACCAAGCTGGGTATCAAAGACTCCGAGCGACATTTGGTTCTGAAATACCATTGGGCTCTACACAGATACATCCAAACTGAAATGTATTTTCTGGACATCTCATCACTCGGTGCTGCTTATCGATATGCTATTAAAATTGAGTAGAAATTTAAGCACCAGAACAAAGGGGAATTCGGGTCTGCAAATCCGCAACAACCAAAGTATGACAAAGATGGCTCGAACAAACAATCTCCTGAAAACCATTCCAAGACACAGGAAAAGAAGGGTCACGTGAAGACAAAGAAGGAAACCGGAAAATGGTGTGAGTTCCACAAAATCCCTTGGCACAACACCGATGAATGTCACTCAAAACAATCATTGGTGGCCGAGATCAAAGACAAAGAGTCGAACCTTGATTATGAATATGATTCTGAAAATAATGGTAAAGGATAGATCATTGACGCAGACCCCACTGCTATTGTCACGACTGCATGAATTCAACCGGAAGAACCAATAGATTCTAAAGAGGGGGAGTGCCTTTTTCATTCACAGATGTGGGTGAAGGGGACCCTGCTGCATTTTATTGTTGATAGCGGAAGCTAGAAGAACCTCATCTCAGCAGAGGTCGTCAAACAGTTGGGATTGTCGACAACACCACACCCGCATCCATACAACATCGGGTGGCTTCGGTAAGGATGAGATCTCCGTGTCAACCAACAATGTCGATTGTCATATGGAATCCAACCCTTCAAGGATGAGGTATTATTTGATGTTGCCCCACTGGATGTCTGTGATGTTCTCTTGGGCCAGCCATATATGTGGAGACGCCATGCTATTTATGAGTCTCAACCCCGTAGTGTCATTGTTACTTTGGGGGGTCATCTCTACAGAATACCAGAGGTAGTTCCGACTACTGTTCGACCTAAAAAGTGTCGCAAGGTAGTATCTCATACTTTAAAATTTAGCTTCTTCACAATCTGTTCAAAAGGAGAACAAAAGGACACTCCAACTACCACATCCTAGCCCTAAGCACCTTCTATCCAACAGAAGCAGGTCAACAAGGCTGCAGCGAAGTGCAAAGATTCATTCTGCACATCATCCTCTCATGTATCTCAACTTGTTGAGCAACCTCAACCGCAACAGGTTCATGACATATTTCCACAAATTGAGCAGCATGACGTCTCCAGCAAGACAAGCAGCTCCCCAAGATGCAGATTCAACAAATGCTTTTCCCTCTCCCCTGGTAACTCAAAGCAATGGAGACCATTTCTTCCTAAGGAGGGAGGATTGATCCAGGTGGATATCGGTGGCCACCCACCTTTTCCAAATGGCTCAAAATGGCTTTCTGGCAATTTTGGCAATTTACTATTTTTAGCAGTTTTTTCGGGTCCTGAACTTCCGGGGCCATCTTGGGGCCCTAAACGATGTTTTCCTTGGGTATGTTTCTCTCTCAAAGTAGCATCTACGATGCTATTTTTTCTCGAGCGTCGTAGGTCTCGGATAGATCTTTCCAACGAGCTATCACACGCCTAAAACGAATATCGTATGCAAAAGTTACGACCCTAGGAAGTTGATGTACTCACCTACCCAAACGGGGCCCACATGACTTTTGACGCTTCATATCCTAGGGTTAGGTTTTTGGATGTCTAGGACTTTTGGCATTCCCGTCTATTGTAAAATGGCCTTCCGAGCCTCATTGTAATCATATTCTTGCGAATGCGTGTAGCCGTCACATCTCTTCTTAGAGATAAGATGCCACCATTCTAGCGAGTCTTTCACTCTGTATTTTTACAGTCTCTGTACATTTCTTTCATTAATAGAAATCATGTATTACTGTATATCTGTGTTTATGGTTGCATCTTCGATACATTTCTGTTATATTATTGAATATTTGTGATATCTTTGTGCATTTATTTATTATATTTCCGATCTCATTTCGTGTCAAAAATAATCCGTATCAGTTACTGAGATACCATCACGTGTCCTCAGAAGATAGAACTTATTTTGAATAAATAGCCTGTTTATTAGGGATTTCAACTAGTACAAGCTTCTCCACTTGTCCCATAGTTTCTTTGTAGTGTCTTCGCCTGAGACATTCAGCAATATCAAATCTGCATGACAAAGTTGGATCGAGCTCCTTTCCCTTCTTTCAGGTTTCTCCCATTCTTCGTTTGGCATACTCTTTATAATTTTTCTGAGACTTACAACTACCCATCATTCTTGATCTATAAAGAGATATTCCATTTCAAGCTTCCACGGCTCAAAATTTTGATATTTTTTATCTCTATCCTTGAACTACTTGCCATTGTTTTAAGCATAAAATAAACATTATTTCCTTACAACTCCCACTAGACATGGTTTTAACATAGATTCAATATCTCCTTAACCTACCTTTGATAAGACATGTACAAAGAAACAAAACAAGCTCTAATACCACTTGTAGAGAAAATAACACTTGCACTAAACCAACCAGGAAAGAGAAGACATGATTATTCTGATATAATTAATGACAATCACCCAGTACATAGAGATTTTATCCTTGAAACCCTTAACCAGGAAAACCATCATTCCTAGGGTGAATCCTTCTCCTTGTTGTATTATTCATTCATATAATAAAGCGTTGTGTGACTAACCTTGGTCCATACCTAAGACATAACCATCATCCTACTCTCTTTCTTTTACACAAGAACAACCCTGTAGCCAATTCGTCTTACATGTATATGACCATTACATACCTCTCATTTGAAAGTTTCCAATAACTCAGAGTAACATCATGTTTTATAGTATTACAAAACACCATATTTATAGTATTTACTACATGAAAAAACCTAATTCATGGTGCCCAAAAATAGTTACATATCCATGCAGATGATTGGATACAATCCCTCAAATATTGGGATTCTATTCATTCGACCTCCAGTCCTCTCTTCCAGTCAACTACCAGTCGACCATGTTTCGACCTCTAGTTGGATTGATTTGTCGATCCAACCTCCAACTCAACCAAACCATCAACTTGACCTATCCATCTATTTGAACATTCACCCAGTCAATCCACCTCGACTAACCATTAGGTTAAACTGAGTTTCTACTACAAAGAAAGAAAGAAAACACAAGACACTTCAATGTGGATAAGACACTATCAATACTTTAGATGTATTTCTATTTTCCAAAAATCGGACAAGACGTCAATAGGTATATCATATCATTCACTACATGTACCATCGCTAAACTTGTCATTAAAAAGAAAAGGCTTTACACTAATCTACCTATCACATACAAGCCCTAGGAGTTAGTCTCCATGGGTTACATGTCATGTTTTCTGTCCACCAATCATGGTAACAATTGTATCTTTATGGTTTTCAATTAGTTCTCTAAGATCGCCATTTTGGCACTATGTGAGAAGAATATCACAGTAGAAGCCACTTCTAAGCTCTTCTTTGAGTGTGTTTGGGTTCATTTTGGGCTACCATGGATCATTATTTCATACAGGGATAGTAGGTTCCTCATTACCTTATGGTTCAACCTATGGTCTATGATGGACACCAAGCTAACCAAATTGACTTACTTCCACCCCCAAACATATGGGAAAATAGAGGTGGTTGACATGATGATTTTGCATATCCTTCACATGTACAACTCTAAGCATCCACATACATGTTATGAGAGAGTTTCATATGTTCAACATAGCTATCATATATCCCTCCACATATCTATTGGCCGTAGCTCTTTTCATGTGTTCTTGGGGTTCCAACCATATATATATATATATATATATATATATATATATATATATATATTCCTCCCATGATCAAACCAAGGAAGATAGAGAAACTAAATATGTTGAACAGATCCATCACATCCAACAATAGTTTCATGATATATTGTATAAAGCCAATGTTATGTACAAGTAGCGACATGACCATCATCGGGTTCCACACAAGTTTCAATTTAGTGATAAGGTGTGGTTTAATTTGTAGAAATATCACCTCATAGTCCCCCATAATAACCTTAGGCCACCATCACAAAGGATGTGGGTGAGCATTCTTTTGAATTGATTATTCCCCTTTCCTTGGTTTGCACCTAGTATTTAATTTGGAGCCTATTGACCATATTTTCCACCTCTATTGAACACCTTGAAGGTGGTTGAGAATTTGTCCCCTATATATATCAACCCTAACTACATTTATCAAACCACATTGGAATATATCATGGACACCAACATGAAGGGAACCCACCAGCAAAAAATACAACTCTATTAGTTTGTCACAGTAAGATAGCTTCTTCACCAAGGAAAGTGGCTCATCGGGAGTCATATTCAACAAAACTTCCCCCTATATGATGGAGGAACTTAACAAAATGGGGAATATTGATTACTAAAGGGGAATGCTTTATCTAGTTGGACATTGGTGGCCACCCACCTCTTCCACTAACTTAGAACAGTTCCTTGTCCTGGCAGTTTTTTCTACAGTCTTTGTAGTGTCCCCACTACATAGCCCATAAAAAAATATTTTATACAAATAAATTAAATGCATCTAAAAAAACTAATTAAACATGAATGAAAATTATTTTCATTCACAAATCAGTATATAAATTGCTATAAATTCATATTTCATGCACAACAATAAAAACACATGAACAAAATTGGAAAATAGAGATAAAAACACTTATCTTTTAACAGAAAATGAGAAACAGGCTGCAGGGAATGAACATTCATCCCAGCCATAGATTTGGTACTCCAAATCTCAGTAGAAATCGCCCCCTTAGTTGGGGCTACAATTCCACAAAAGAGGGTGTGTCTCTCATATCCCAATTCACTCCCACAACCAACAAGTTTCCTAATAGCTCTTTGAATCATCTAGCTCTCTTCCCCTCAACCTATGCAACCCAATGAATTAGGATCCCGATTCACTACAAACAGTACCTCATGCCTTCCCTCTTCCCCCCAAGGATCCAATAGAAGGTTGGATAGGAATCTCTAATGTTGGGTACTCCAGGGATGCTAGCTACCCAAAGAAAAATAAAAAAAATATCCCTTTGTTCAAGAGAAATTCACTCACACAAAAATATCCCTCTCTATAGGCCTAATAAAGCACATTCTCGTACAACAACAGCTCCAACAAGCTTCACAAAACACCTACTATGGTTTCCTTCAATCTCTAATGCTCTCCACTCCCTTGTTACTACAAAAATTGCATGTAAAAACTTCCCATAATGGCCACTCGAATTTCACATTTAGCCATGAGAGTTGACTCACATTCCCCAAGGTTGATTGTACTTATCCCCCATGCTCTCATAACTATGAGATATGACTTTTTCCACGAACCCCTCTTACATATTTTTAATGATTGGGATCTCATACACTCAAAAGGAAATTAGAAGGTTCACTCAAAGTATTAATTTTAGGAAAGTGGGCTGGAATTAATACCCATGAATAATCCCCCCACAGGACCCTTTTCTTATACATTTCTATACATTCCCCTCTCTTGTGTAAACTTAGCCCCCAATTACTCTATCTATGTCCACCCACAACCAACGTCACATTTATTTTATTATTATGATCATATACAATGTTTACAATTGCATATTTGGGTCCATGGCCATACATCATATTTAATTACACATCGCTAAAATGGGGACTATAAATAGGGGTGCTATAGTATTTCAGGTATCGAAATTCTTATGCATTGTTTAGGCCCTAAACAGTGGTTTTTGGATAAACAACATATTAGGATTTCCATGGCATCCCTAATCCTTGACCTAAATTTTTCTTCTCATCAAGATATTTCCAACAATATATTGTGTGCCCAAAATGAAGTTTGTATATAGAAGTTGCAACTTTAGGAAGTTGATGTATGAACTAGATTCCTTGGGGCCCACATCTCTTTTTCCACTTCATCTTCTAGGTTAATGTTTTTTATCTTTAGAGTTTTTTCCTCTTAGGTTTTATTAATTTATGTTAAAATTCCATTTCAGCCTCTTTTAATGTGCTTCTAGTGAATGAGTGTAACCAACACCTCTCTCTTCAAATATTAGCTACCACCATTCTGGCTAGTTTATATTTCTTTGCATTTCACAATATTTTCCTATTTCATTTATTAATAGAATTTGGTTCTCACTATATTAGTATTCTCTTTTGAAACATTTAAACTTGTTTGTTTCCAATCATATTCATGCATTTCATTTCATTCTCTACACAATCTAGATCAATGTTGTTGGAAATTCATGACGGTTGTTAATTTGCTAGAAAAAAAAATCAATTAAACTGATTAATTATGATCTCTTGACATTGGGGATTGCAGTTGAAATTTTTCAATGGAATTCGGAAATGGATTTTTTGCGGTTAATGTGTCTAGGCCTAATGAGGAACACATTCCTTTTGGGGAGGATATGTAGGAATAGAAATTTCTAAAATGTAATAATATTATATTGGGGGGATACCTTAACCTCAAAACCAAGAGAGAACATATATTGATCATCTCTACTAGGGAGGACCCATTGAAATATTTTTCCTTCGCAAATTCGAAGAGGCAAGGTTGATAGATGTGGAGCCTATAAATATGTCTCCAACCTGAAGGAATTAGAGAACAGGCGAAAAGAGGATATCAAAAAGGTTTGTTATATTTCTTTTTTTTAATATATAATGAGTTATTCAAAAGCAATTGGGACCTGGGTAGAGGTGGGAGGATATCATCTAATCATCATCTAATATTTATTCAAATTGAGAGGGAATATAGAAAACCTACTAGTTCTTTTAAATTTAATCCAAAGTGATTGGAGAAGGGTGGTTTTATAAATCTAATTAAGGTAAAATGAGTAATTTATGATGCATATTTAATGGAGATATCTAGCTTGCAATTTGCAACAAATTTTAAAAAGGTTAAAAGAACGATCTCAAACTAAGGGTATATCAAGAGAAGGAAAAATAAAACAATGTTTAGTATCTTTGGAGACTCATATAATCAATATATATACTCACTATTTTGAAGGAAATTTTGATGAAGAGCGTAGAACTAGGATAAAAGTTTTAGAACAATCTAGAAGAAAATATTATAGGAAAGGGAAGCCCAATGGAGATCAAAAAGTAGGTCCTTGGGGATAGCTTATGGTGATGAAAATACAAACTATGTTCATGACATTGCAAAACATGGGGAAAATATTTAATCATATGGGAAATGTACAAGGAGTATGGCAGTAAGGCTAGGTACTTCAAGGACATAGGGGATATGGTAGTTTCTCACTTCAAGGATCTATATGAAGAAAAAGAAAGGGTAGATTTTGTTTTAAATTTTTGAAATTACATCCTTCTTTTTAAGCTTTGTATAAGAGGAGAAAAACAAAAATCTACTGGAAGAGGTACCAAACGAAGAACTAAATATTGTACTAGCTTCTCTTCAAAAAATAAGAGTCTAGACCCCAATGGTTTGACATTAGATTTTTTCATTAGTTTATATTATTTTATGGAAGGAGAATTGTTAAGGATGTTGGAGGATTCAAGGATATCAAGAAATGTTAAGAACCAAATATCCAAAATAGCATAAAAACCTCAGAATAAGTACTCCATGCCTTGACAAAGAGAGAAATTTAGATAACAACCTTCTTCAAGGGAGAAACCTTTGTATACATCATATGAATTCAAAAATACAAAATGATTCCAAATGAAAAGGTCTCCTTGGTATATATAGGTGACTAGTGGGTACAATTACAACTAATGGACCCAATCCGACATAAATAAAATAACAATACTAATGTAATATGCCCCAATGAAGGGGCAATGTGTCATGATTTAGGGCTTAACATGCCACTCCCCTTTAGATAAGTGTTTCTCTCAATGCTTGAGTAATTATGGATGCTTCTATATAAGAGATTCATCTTCCCATGTGGAATATTCAGCAGGTAGTTTCTTCCACTTAATGAGATACTCTAAAATTGATCTATTTCTCAACTAGCGAATTCTTGTGTGAGTGATAGATTCATTCTTCAATATGATTTTTCCATCCTCGTTAATTTATGGAAATATAGTTTGAACTGGGATGTTTTCACCTATAACCTTCTTTAAGCATGAAACATGGAAAATTGGGTGACTCGTGAAGATGCGGGCAATTCCAATTTGTATGCCATAGTACCAATATTTTGCAACACCTTATAAGGGCCATAATACTTTGATGGTAATTTATTATCCTTCTTAGCTTGCTTCAGGGACATATGTTTGTATGGTTGTAGTCTTAAAAATACCCAATCCCCTACTTCAAAACTTCTTTCACTATGATGCTAATATGCTTGTTGTTTCATGTGATTTTGTGCCATGGTCCGGTTGTCCTTTAATATTTAGACAACTTGTTGTTGATGCTCGATGTGATATTCCACTTCTTGAACCTTATATTTTTCTTTTAGATAAAAAGTGATGGACAATGGGTGATATCCATAAAGCACCATAAATGATGTCATTTTTGTTGCAGTATGAAAGGAAGTGTTATACCACCATTCTACCAAGGGTAACCACTTTAACCATTATGTTTGGTTATTAGAGACAAAGAAATGAAGGTAGCCTTCAAGACAATTTTTCACTATCTCAGTTTATCCATCATATTTAGGATGATAAGATGATCTATGAGCTAATTGAGTACCCAAATAAGAAAATACATTTTTCCAAAAATGTCCAATGAAGATGGTATCTCTATCACTTACAATAATCTTTGGGCTTCCATGTAGCTTTTGAACTATCTCCATGAATGTAGTAGAAACTGTATTGGATTTGAAAGGATGAGAAAATGCAAAAAAGTTTTCGTACTTGGTAAGTCTGTCAACAATCACTATGATGACACTCTTTCCTTCATACTTTGGTAACCCTGTGATGAAATCCATGGAAACTTCCTCCCAAAACTGACTTGGAATGGCTAATGGTTGTAAAAGACTTGGGGTATTAATTGTTTCTACCTTATTTTGTTGGCAAACCAAACATTCTGCCACAAACCTTTGAACATCAGTTTTAAGGCCATCCCAAAAAAATTCCCTCTTGAACTTGTGATAGGTTTTCAAAAATCATGAGTTCCCTCCTACCAGAGAGGTGTGCAATTCCCAAATTACCTTTTGTTTGAGTTGGGAGTTCTTACATAAATATAAGTGATCTTTGTACCATAGTACATCATTTTTCCATGTAAATGTATGAGATGCACTAGAATCCTGTTGCAACCTTTGAATGAGAGTCCACGCTTATTTTTCATTCTTTCATTCACCCCTTGCTTTTGTTATCCAATCAGGTTGGATGATAGAGATAGCACAAAGAAATGCCTCAACATCTTCATTATTTCTTGAGAGTGCATATGCCACAACATTTTGCTTCCCTTTTTTGTAGATGATTTCAAAGAAATAACCTAACATCTTGGTCACCCATTTTTGTTGCTCTTCTGAATATAGTCTTTGTTCCAAGAAGTATTTAAGACTTTCATGATCTGTTTTGACCTTGAAGTGCCTACCTATTAGGTAAGGGCACCATTGCTTCAATGCATGTAGTATTGCCTTCATTTCCTTCTCATAAATGGGTTTTTTTAAGTCCTTTCGCTTCAGTGGCCTACTTTAAAAGGCAAGGGGTCTTACTTCTTGCATTAGAATAGCACCAATGTCATTTCTTGAGGCATCACATTCCACAATAAAGGTTTTTTTGAAGTTTGGTGTGGTCAAGACAAGATCTTTGCACATTGCCTCTTTAAGTTTTTCAAAAGCGTGAGTTTCCTCTGGAGTCCATGAAAATGCATCCTTCTTAGTTAATGCAATTAAAGGTTTTGTTATTCTTCCATAATTCTGAACAAACTTGTAGTAGTAACCTGTCAAACCCAAAAATCCTATAAGATTCTTCAATGTTTTGGGAATCGGCCAATCCATCATGGATTTAATATTGTTAGGGTCTACCTTGACACATTCATGAGATACAATATGACCCAAATACTCTACCTCCTTCACCCTAAAGAAACATTTGGATGGTTTGGAATATAGTTTTTTCTCCTTTAGTAGTTGTAGCACCTGGTCAACATGTTGAACATGATCTTCCCAAGACTTTCTATAGATTAGTATATCATCAAAAAATACTAACACAAATTTTCAAAGGAAGGTATTGAAAATGGAATTCATCGACCCTTGGAATGTGGAAGGTGCATTTGTATGGCCAAAAGGCATGACCAAAAAATCATAATGGCCTTCATGAGTTCTGAATGTTGTTTTTGGGATATTTGCTTCCTTCATTCTAATCTGACGATACCCTGAATGGAGATCCAACATTTTGAAGTATATTTCTCCATGTAGTTCATCTAAAAATTCATCAATGATTGGAATGGGAAATGTATATTTAACAGTGATCTTGTTGAGATATCTATAATATAGGCACATACTCCATGAGCCATCTTCCTTGAGTACCATTACCACTAGTGTAGAGTAAGATTTTTGGCTAGGTCTAATAATGCCAGCCTCTAACATTTCTTCAACCATACACTCAATTTCAATCTTCTGAGCATAAAGGTATATGTAAGGCATGATGTTACAAGAAACACTCCCAGGAATTAAGTGAATAGCATGATCATGATCGCAAGTGGGTGGAAGACCTCTGGCAATTTCTTCAAATACTTTGGAATGATTATCAATGATCCCTTAGAGATATATGGGAATAGATGGCTTAGATGTTTGAAAATATAGTGAGCATAGTTGTATAATTACACCTTGATGCCCCTTTTTCAATAATGTTTTCATGCCATTAGAGCTTACCACCTTATTGGGTTTCCCTGTGATACCCCTTACTCAAATTTCTTTCCTTCCAATGAAAATTTCATGAAAATTTCTTGAAAATTAAAAGCCACTGTTCCTAATGATTGTAACCATTGGACTCCTAGTACGACATCAGCATCACCCATGGGTATAGAAATCATTGGACTATTCATTACATATTCCCCCATATTAATATTGATCTTATGGAATTTTCCTGAGGAATTGATAGTTCCTCCATTTGCAATCATTACTTGAAAATCTAGCATTGGATATATAAATCAATTGAGAGTTTTGGATAATTTATAGTGAATGAAATTATGAGTACTACCATAATCAATTAGCACTTTTATATATTTATTTTTTATATATCCTTCGATATTTAGGGTTTGAGGAGTGATAATTCCAACCAATGCATGACATGATATGGTGGGAGTCATCTCTTCAGAAGAAATCTCTTATGTGTCTTCATATTGAGATGTTTCTTGTTCTTGTTCTTATTCTTTTTCTTCTTCCTCTTCATATTCTATGTAGAATAAATTCTTCTCACCACACTTATGTCCCTTACTATATTATTTGTCACAACTAAAGCATAAAATTTTTTCTTTTCTTTCCTCCAATTGTTGAGGTGTAAACCTTGTAGGTTTAGGTGGTTTAAAAGAAGGAACATTATTCTCTCGATAGATGTTAGGGGCGGTCCTTCTAGTATCCATATCCAAATTTTTACTTTCAACATTTCTCACCACTCTGAACTCATTCTCCAATGATTTGAGTTCCCAAAGGTGAACCTCATGTTGAATATTATTCTTCAAAGTTCCTATGAAAACATCAATCAGGTGCTAATATGGAATATTCATTACCTTTATATTCAATATTTAGAAGTTGTGAATGTGTTTTGCAACTAAACCCTTTTTCTTGAGATTTATTAATTGGATGAAGAAGGTATTTCTCCTTGCATCCTCATAGTGTGCTATCATTTCTTCTATGAAAATTTTCCAAGTGACAAATGATTTGCGAGAACAAATCCATCGATACCACAAAAATTGATTGGGTTCTAAATATAAAGACACAATTCGTACATTTTATATGTGTGGCACATCATGTAGATCAAATAACTACTCCATCTAAAGTATCCATGTGATTGGTTCCTTGCCATCAAACTTCCTCATATCAATCTTAGGAAAGTGGTTGGTCTTCAACCCAAAGCTGGAGTTTCTCCAGTATTGATTCCTCTTCCTTGTGTCGTGATCATGAATTTCATGTGATATATTGTCACTTCCAGATGGCCTCTATATTAGAAAAGTTTTCATCCCTTCCATGTTCTCCCCTTTTAAACCATCCATCTTGGTATCCATTGTCGCTTCCAGCATAGCTTTAGTTGAATCCATCATCCTTTGAATTTCATCGTTTGTTATTTCCTTATGTTGTAAATCATTTATGTCCTTTTTCATTTCTTCACCTTCGTCAATACCACAAGTAGGACTTTTTGAAGGCTTATTTGGTGTAGAATTTCCCTTTTTTGGTGGCATGTTGGCCAAGTATCACTGCAAATAGGAATTCCTAATTGTCTTGGGAAGAGGTCTGCATAGACAAGGGAGTGTCAGGTGATATAGTTCTCTGATATATGTGTGGGGTCCAAAAATATTATGTGTGCCAATATATCAGGGAACTAACTAAGGAGGATTGACCATGCCCTTAGTCGTATTATCCAACTACCCAAGTACTAGAGAGTGATCTCCCTGAATGTTTTTCTTAGTGTACTATAGAAACAAGATGGACAAATGGTTTACAAAATTGGTCTCAATATTATAGGGGTTCTCCTGGTATATGCCAGGTATGTGGGAGCTCAAATCCATAGTAGTGTTTTTTAATTCACAATCATCTGAAATGGTCCTTTTGATATACTCTAGGAACAAGGAAGAACCACACTATCCTAGGATGTAGCACTGACAAGTAACGACAACTCATACGTTTAGAGACATAAAAATACATTTATACCTGAAAATCCCTAATTTTCTCTCAAATTTATGTGATACTCCTTTTATCCCACTTTATTCTACTTTTTGAATCACCCCAATTGGATCTTCAAGTCAAAAGATATGCAATTTTTCAAAAAACAAAAATGCACCTTTTAAACCCTAATTTGGAGATTGTTCTACTAGCTAACCTTTGTTCTAATGTAGCTCTGCAATTTTGGCCCTTCTGAGTCTAAAATTTTGGCCTAAGATATCCTAATGTATCTTATTTTGAACCCCATATATTAGACCAATATTGGATTTTCCAAGAGAATTTTATGATAACTTTCCCAAGATGTGCTGATTTTTCCCTTTCAAGAGAGCGAACTTGTACGACCTGCCTCATGCCACTGTCTTAACTTAAGAACTTGAAATTTTCACATGTAAAACTTTGGTTCGTACCAAAAACAATGGAATAGGTATCACTCAATTTGGAGTTCTATAGATTCATATATAACATTTTCCCCATGAACACATGTTTTAGACTGAATTCTAGACCAACCAAAAACCCTAATTGCCTCAGAGAATAAATTTCAAAGTACAGTGAATCAAGGGCTGAAATTTGAAAAAAAATGTACCTCACTATTCCTCCTTCATACTGTAAAAATTTTAGAACCTGAAACCAAGCTAAAAAAAATTGGGAATGAAAGTTCCAAGAAGACTTGTTACAGACTAATTTCAAGACTAGTCAAAAACCCTAACTTGGAAAGAATGTATCTCCAAAAACATAGAGAACCGATATCTAAAATTTGGAACCAAATTATATCTATATTTATTCTCTACATCATATAAATTTCAGGTCCCTAAAATGTCCAAAGAACAAAAAAAAAAATTGTAGCAAAAATTCCAAGAAGGCTTATTTTGAAGAAGCCAGTCTCAAGGATTGTCTAGCTCTGATACCGAATGTTAAGAACCAAATATCCAAAATAGCATAAAAACCTCAGAATAAGTAATCCACGCCTTTACAAAGAGATAAATTCAAATAATAAGCCTCTTTGAGGGGAAACCTCCTTATACATCATATTATGTAAGGTAG
>ML797943.1:392231-410136 GCA_009831015.1 Picea engelmannii | reverse complement strand
TATATTTACAGATATGGTATAGGTTCTTAACATATTAATTCGCAAATACAAGATGATTCCAAATGAAAAGGTCTCATTGGTATATATATAGGAGACTAGGGGGTACAATTACAACTAATGGACCCAAGCCGACATAAATTAAATAAAAATACTAGTATAATATGCCCCAATGAAAGGGTAATGTGTGATTATCTAGGGCTTAAAAAGAAAGGTATTGGGTGCCTTCAATTCCACATTCATATCATTAATCCCAAATAAGGACAACCTTGCTTCCTTTGATTATTTAAGGCCCATTTCAGTATGTAATGTCATATATAAGACAATAGTAAAGGTTATTTTTGTTAGAGTGAAGAATAATTTTTCAAACACGATCTCGAAATAACAATTTGGTTTCTTTCATTGGAGACAAATACTTGAAGAAGTAGGGGTGGCATAGGAAGGATTTCACTTTATCAAGACATAGAGACTACCAACAATAGTTATGAATATTGACCTTTCTAAGGCATATGACATATCTAAATAGCTTTATTTGAGACTCATTATAATCCATATAGTCATTTTTTTCCAAAATGTGAATTGTATTATGGGTTGTTTGACTTATATATCCTTTGCAATCCTCATTAATGGATCAACATCTGATCTCTTTAGGCTTAGCAGTGGACTCAAGCAAGGATGCTTCTTATCTCCTTGATTATTTCTAATTATTACATAAATATTTAGTATATTTGTTCTAGAAGCTAAAATAACTAGAGACCTGAGTGGCATTAAGCTAGGTAGATCTATATTTTTTAATCATTTATTATTTGTATATTTTGTTTTGTTGTTTTGTGGTGGTTCCAAAATAGATATAAACAAACTTAAGGATATCTTTGAGATTTACTATATAGAATTAGGTTTGGAAATTAATACTTGTAAATAATCACTAGCATGCAATGGATTGGAGGAAGATTATATTAGAAGTACTTGTGAAATTGTCCCTTTCCAAAATGTGGACTTCCAAGTGGGATTTAAGTATTTTGGATTTCTATTGAGACCTAATGAATATAAGAAGTACATTTGGAAATGGTTGATTGAGATGATAGAAAACAGGATTGAGTTATGATGAAACCAATGGCTTTCTTTGAGAGAAAACTAACTTTAGTAAAGGAGGTTTTGGAGGTTGTAACAATATATTGGTGTGCCTTAGCTTATAGACAAAAAGGGGTGTTTCATACTATAAGCAAGAGATGTTTTAAATTCTTGTGGACCTGGAAGAGAGGAAAAGATGAAATACCCTTATTTAATGGAAAAATTTAGTTAAACCAAAGGAGGTTGGTGGTTTGGGGCCAAAAAACATTATTTTTGGGTAAGGATTTGGAAGCCAAAATCCTATGGAGGCTAATCTCAAAGGAGGTTATGTGGATATAGTTGTTAATGAAAAGATACATTGGAATGTATTAGAAAGGATAACAAATCAATTTGTAATGTACATATTTCCTAGAAAGCAATAGTGTAGACATTTCCTTCGGTGGGTAAATGGTTAGTTTGGAAAGTAGGCAATGGAGAAAAGGTAAGAATAGAAATTGGACCATGGCTTGTCCATCGGGAAGCTTATAGAATTTATGATGGAATGATATAAACTTTGCAAACTAAAGGAATATGTATCAACAAATTATGCTAATGGAATTACTTAAATAATATAGCATCAAGGTTGGAAGACATGTGAGGTAGAGTTAACTGAGAGAAAAGATGCAAAGTGGAATCTGTATATAGCACAATTAAATAGCAATCATATCAAACTAATATAGAAGCAAGATACACTTGTTGGTATAAGAACCATACTTTGTGGGAATACACTTGTAGACTAGGGTATTAAGCTATGTTTATGGATGATAATCCTTAATAGGAAGCATGGTGGTGAAATGTGTTATGGAAGACAAGAAAACCTCTCAAATCTATGGTTTATATATGGTTAGTACTTCGAAACAAAGTGCTAACATGGAAAGTGATAAAAAGAAGAAATCACCATGGTATTAGTAATTTCATATTATGTAAGATTGAGTGAAACCATTGATCATCTCTTGCTAAGTTGTTCATATGATGGTGTTGTTTGGATAGAGGTGGAAGAGGTGGATGGTAGTAAAGGTGGTTGACAAGGGAGTGTAATAGATTAATACATGTGAAATTGATTTTAAAAGAATGAAATAAAATAATTTAGAGTGATTCCCTTGATGGCTTCCCGGGGCATATTGCTAGCCAAGAATGTGAAATATTGTAGGATAAACTAAAGTTAGATTCCAATGTGCTTCACAAACAAGAAAATTTTTTGGAAGAATTAAATATCACACAATGATAGAGAAATATAGTGTTTTGACTCAACTTACCTTAGATAAGGAAATTGCTTGGAGATATTTCGATGTTGCTTGTCAAGGTCATAAGAATTCTATGGTTCTTAAGGCATAGTTCAATTGAATGATTCCCATTATACAATCTTTAAAGAAGGATTGCAAGGTTGTACAAACAAATTTTTTTTAATTGATGGTGTTGAAATTATTGTTGATGTTGGTAAGTGACAAGGGGGTTCAAAAGATACATATCTATGGGGATTCAATTGTGGTAGTCAACTAGATGAAATGTCAATTTTGGATGGAGAACTTATTCCTAAATCCATTCTTTGAACATGTGAAAAATTTGGAATACATTTTTTCAAATATTATTACTTATCATCGTGTATACATGGAATTAAATATCGTGGTTGTTGAAATATCAAAAGAAGGCTTCTTGATGGAAATAGATGTAGGTTTTATTAAGGGTGGGAGGGGCTATATGAGATTCCACCTTCTCATGGTTTTCCTTGTTACTAGAGAATGAATTGTTCTCAAAATCAAGAGAATCTCGAGTAAATATATGTTTATAATTAGTTTTGTTCCATTGTGAGATATGTTTTCACTTTACATTCATGTATTGATATATTTCCCCTTCATTTTTAGAGCTTGAGGTTTCCATCAAGATTATCAAATTTGGTTTCTATTAACATTGTTGTCTCACATCCAAATAAGGTATGTTGCAGGAACTGTGTTTTTCAAGCCCTGTATAGACATTTGAAATTTGTATTAACCATTTTTATTGTAGTAACTATATAAATAGTCATTGTAGCCATGTATAAATGTAGAATACTCAATAATTAGATGGATACAATACAATACTCAACATCCAACATATCTCAACACAATGATACTAATGTGTATATATTATTTCTCATAAATATAACTTAGGATCTATGCCAAGTACCCTGTATTATTATATTATTACCTCTAACTACTTTGTGGGTCAATTTAATACCCACATCTACCCACAACAATTCCCATTTAATTTTCTACTTTAAAAAATTGAATGAGACCCCCCATGTACTAAATTTTTACCTAACCTGATACTTAAGGTACACTGAATCATAAGGTTTGGATACCATAAGAAGTAGGGGTTTTGCATGTCTTGTTATTGTTCACCAAAATTATCTAGTATCGCTTAAACTATCATGCCTAACCTATTGCAAAGGATTAATCCTATTCCACTATGCCAGTGAAAATCCTCGATAGACTGCAAACATATTTTTATGATTACATATGCTCCAATCACATTTTAGTGTTTTCATGGAAGAAACATCATAATGAATCCCCAACAAGTGCTTCAAACAATACCGACTATTTTCTTGTGACCCACGAAGCACGAACTTGTAGGAAATCACCCACCCACAATCACCCACAATCCACAAAGTGCATGGTGGTGCAGCACAATTCTTCACGATGAATCACAAAAATTACCAAAAGAGATTCTCCATCTCCCCACATGCCGCATTCTTGCGAGGCCCACAACTTCCCTTCGTCGAAGTGTGATAGACTGAAATGGTATTCACATACTACATATGACCGAAGACTCAATGTAGAACCCACGAGATATCACATGTCATCGTGATGAAATTAACTTGTGATTAACACACACCCACAAGACGCAAGCCACGAAGATCATCTCCTCACAAACCCGCATTCACAAGCCCACATTTTGAAAAGGTCGCTCGATCATGTGATATTTCTTGCATGTGAAATAATTAATAAATTTAATTACATTAATTTTTTGGATGGATAATAGGTTGGATACAGGGCCAAGACTCAATCGTTCACATGATCAATATTAATGGCTAAGGTGTTACAAATTATTTTGGTCACCCCTGTGATCAACTGACGATATGTATATTGCTTACTCCTATGTTCCCTGAAGCTACTGAATAAATAAGACTTTCTCCCTGAGAAACAGAATCATCTATCCTTTCTTAAAAACCCTATCAAAGAAGATCGTCGCACATTTCCAAATGATAAGGCTGTGACAATCCCTGATCATCGCATGCTGCACCACAGTGTACTGCAGCGTCATCGTAGGTTTCTTGTGTTTAGGCTGCGACGAAGCTCAAGCAAAAGAAAAAGGTGAAATTCTTGAAGGTTCCAGAATGGAATATCCAAAATGATGAGGTTGCCTCTGATCAGTTTGGATCTCACTCGTTTCTCTGATTTAGTTGGATTATCCTAATCTCTCCATCCATCTCTCTTCAATCTATATAAAGAGGTATCACCACGGAAATCCATCTCAGCATATGCATAATCCTTGATCATGACTAGTTGATCTCTCAGCCACTGGAAGAAGACAGGACCATATGTAATGGTTGGCACGCCACCATGGTGTGCCTTCAAGTCTACCCACCTCTTCATCTGAGGATCCTTTGGAGAGGGTACACCCCAATCCATATGTAGGCACAAAACTGGGACCCTCACTAAGAAGAAGGATACCAAAATCGATCCATATCTGAATTGTTTCAAATGAACGGTCCTACACTTTGTTAATTGTTTCTTCATATTTTTTAGGAGGCCCTCGCACCAGTTGAAGACTCGAGGTTCCATATGTTGGACAAATGAGAGGGGGGGTTTATCAGTTGTTACTGTGCTTAAACAGTTATGCCCATTTTAAACTCTTCACAGAACACTCAATGACGATCATAATGATACAGGGAAATGAGCAATAGAATATTAAACATCAATCACACACATGAAATACATAGAGACAGATATTTTTTGAGGAAACCCATATAGGAAAAACATCTTCTTCTTGATATGATAAGTAATCTTTATTTTCTTTACATTATAATTCTTATGAGCTCCAACTCCTCTTGAGGCTACAACCTTTGTTTTACAAGAAGCAACTTTTTGAGAGCACCAACTCTCTAGTTTCTCTATCACCCACTAGAAGGAAGCAACAATTCCCTGAGTGTTCCATCACCAATTTCCAGTCACATAGGCACCAACCTATATAACAGAGAACAGTAGTTCTCCCTTGCACCACCCTGCCACCCTGGTTTTTTTGGCTGCAACCAAATGGAAGCTACAATTCCATGTGTTCAAGAACCCACTTGAAACTCTGAGGACACCAATCCTCCCTAGCACCTCCCAACCCCCCTGAAATATAAATATTTTATTTTTATTACTTTATCACAGTGATACAATGTTTATCTATGGCTTAGGATCACATTGAACCTAAGCCAACCCCCCTGATCGCATTAAAACCATTGGTAAGAGGAGTAGGATATTGTGATAAATACAAGACAAGGGGACATCATCTGGCTTCTTTTCCATTACTGCAGAAGTACTAGAGTACACCCAGGAAGTTGTTCTGTAATTTTTTCATATTGGTAGGACACAATGAAAATTATTGGCCTGCATTCAAGTTAATGAGAAAGTTCACTTCATATGCGTACAAAATTGAAGAAGAAAATGCTACGGTAGAGGGAGGAGTTCCACAGTACAATACTCTGAGAGGATTTAATTAGGGTTTATGAGGAGGATTCAGCAAAGTTCGAGGACGTGGTGGATTTGGTCGAGGAAGTGGTGGATTTGGTCAAGGAGAATGAGGACCAATAATATTTTACCTATTAACATAGATGGAGCATGCAGCATAGCCTACTTTGAGGTCATTCAGATTATGGATAATAGTCGATCGTATCCAGCATTTCTCAGGCTAGATTGGTCCTTTGACAATGAGGAAATTATTAACTTGAAGAAAAGATAAATGATCTTTGAAGGAGGAGGCTTAAACATCACTGCACCATTAGACCCCATAGAGGCACGAAGGTATGTGGAACCCAAGAGAAAGGAAATTGATAACCTAAACAATATGATAGTGCATATGGATGACTATGTCAATCCTATTGCATATGGTGCACTTAGTTGGAGAAGCATTATCTCTTGTGCATCATACTCGAAGGAAGGACTTGAACATTGGCAGCACGGGTTGCACGAAGTATCGACCAAAGTATGTGCTCACATTAATTGCTCTTTACATTGGATTGGAACAAAGGTACGTCATACACCAAAGTTTGATGGATTAACTGAGGTAAGTTATTTTTTCAATGAATCTGAGCTACAAATACCCAAAATGAAAAGATTATTGGAATTAGATTTTGCACTAAGAGAAACTCCATCAAGATGGTGGGATACAAGCAAGGAAGGAATAGAGGATTGGAAGCATTGTAAAAGGATGATTCAGATCAGATTTGGAAAAAAAAAAAAATTATGCACAAGTATACCGGGATGAGTGATCTGAATGATCATATTGTGTAGTGTACGACAACTTGGAGACAAGTAAAAAATTAGGAATGGAAGCACAGGCTCATACATACACTTGAGATGGTTCGCAAGAACTGGTATCTAGAGCTAGAAGTGCGCAGAGGGACATCATACTGGGAAGAGCTCACCTAAAATTTTAAGGTAACTTTTAATTTTGAAGTTGAGTCACCTTTAGTAGATGCAGCTTTGAAAGTCATTAGAAGTAAAAAAGCTTATGTAATAAGTTTAGATAGAAATAGTACCTAGTTGTAGTATGCATAGAGAACCTGTGACAGACCATGAACTATTAGAATGTTATAATGATACTAAGGAAGAAGATCCAATAAATGTAGAAGTACCAAACACTGAAGGGGAGCATGTAGTAGTAGGTCCAGAAATATAATATGATGCATATGCGTAGCCATTAAGAGTGTGAAAAGTGAATATGGGCATGAAGGAGAAACCGAAGTTCGTGAATATTGGTGATTATTGGAACGATGAGACTGTGGAAAAGATTGCATACCTATTCAACAAGTATCAAGATCTTTTTCCGATAACCTTTTTAGAGATGAAGGGAATAGCAGAAGAATTGGGAGATATGAATATCTCGTTAAAGCCAGATGTTAAGCCAGTAAGACAGAGACCTTACAGATTGAATCTGAAGTACAAGGACAAAGTGAAAGAAGAGCTTGATAGAATGATAGAACCTGATATCATTAAGACCATCGTAGAATCTGAATGAATAAGTCCAATGGTGGTTAAAGATAAGAAAAAAGGGGGTATTAGAATTTTCATTGACATAAGGAAGTTGAACGATGCTTGTTTGCATGACCCATTTCCGACCCCCTTTACAGATGAAGTGTTAGAAAATGTAGGAGGGTAGGAGGCCTACTCGTTCACTGATGTATTTTTAGGATACCATCAGATAAAGATTGTGCCATAAGATAGACATAAGATGACATTTGTGACAAAATGGGGAAGCTTTCAGTACACGGTAATGTCATTTGGGTTAAAGAATGCACCTATTGTGATTTCTAGAGTACTTGTTGTAGACTTTAAGGAATTTATTCATAAGTTTCTTGAAGTGTACTTAGATGATTGGATTGTGTTTATTTTATTGAAATATCTCCTATAAAATGTATGGTTGATTCATTTTTGGGGATATTTTTAGGTTGTGCGGTATGTAAGCAGGTTTTTTTGGTTGATCCTGCCAAAATAGAAGTAATTGTTAATTTTACACCACCTGAATCAATGACACAATTGAGAACAAATTAGGTCATATAGGATATTATAGGAAAATTATTAAAGTTTATGCGCTTATTAAAACTCTAATGGAGAAGTTATTGAAGAAAGAAGCTAACTTTAAGTGGAATCAAGACTATTAGCAAGGTCTAGATGTATTGAAGCAGAAGTTAGTAACTGCGCCCATTCTGGTGTTCCTGGATTGCCAAAAATAATTTCACGTTCATGTCGACACATCATTGATAGCGCTCGGCCCAATGCTAGCCCAACAAGGAGAGGGAGAGTTAGACCATCCAATTGCATTTGCTAGCAGAAAGTTGTTGAATGTTGAGAAGAATTACAAGACAATAGAAAGGGAAGGTGTTACACATCAAATTTTCTCACTTTGATAATGTCACATTCTCATAGTCGTAAGTGTCGAAAGAGTCACACTTTTGTCGCAAGTGTCGTAATTGTCCCATTCTCATCACGTATGTGTCACATCATGAACGAAACCTTAGAAACACTTGACACAATTCCTAAATAATGTTATAAGAAGAATCCACATCATTTGACAGTCAAAACAAAGTGTTTTTCTATGAGAAATGGTCATCTTGGAAACTTTTGGAATATCAGAGCTCCCCTGCACATATGCAAGGAGCGCTAGCGCTCTTTGTCTATCTAGAAGAGAGCGTTGAAGCATTATGTTTCCCATTGTAAGGGAGCACTGAATTGGTTGAGAAAATCTTGGGAGAAATCCCCTTTTTCTCTAAGCACACTTATGGATGGATCGAGTTGGTTTGGCTCGAATATAACCCTCATGCTACATCTAAGGGAGATATCACAACTAAAGGAGTCATATTATCAACTAATTCCAAATATAACCAAGGTGGTTGAGCCTCTCAAAGCCTATAAATGGAGGCATTATTATGGTGAACAAGAGAGAGAAATAATCAGCAAAGCATTGTTATTCTGATCCTAGATCTTTCGAGCAAGGGGTCGGACAAGGAGGACTTGGAGAAGTTGCAACGTCATTTGAAGATTGTAAGTGTCTCTTTAAATTTCTCATCAATATACTTGGCCTATTTCCTTATAATTTGTGTTTACATGTATTTTTCTATGCTTTTTTTAATCCTTCATAGATAGATCAATTTTGTCAAATCCATTAGAGTAGGAGATAGTCGTTTGTCTCTTGTCATCCATCGTAGGTACTATTTGAAACTCGCAGATTAGAGTAGCATGGAAAACCTTCGAAAGTGAGGTACAACATATTATCCCTCTTACTCTCTTTTTCGATGGGAATAATTATTATGTAATAATGGTAGTGTCCAAAGGTAGTTTTATGTCTCTGTAGAGGGATTTGTACTATGAGGGAATATTCACCTGCCCACAGAGGAATTATTCCGTAACAGAAATTGGTGACTCCACTGGGGAGGAATTTTCAATTTACCTTTTTTCTATCTTTAGATCATGTTTGTTGATTTGATCTATCCTTACATCTTATCATCTTTACTAAGTTGTCTTACAGAGTATCTGATCGAATTTCCCTGAGTTTTTGAGTCTTCTGGATTTTTCCAAAATTTGTCTCAGGACTAGCGCCCTCTCTAGTTTAATTCAGAGCGTTGATAGCCCTATAAACACTCCCCCAAATTGTATTAGGGAGAGTTGTAGTGCTCTATTTCCTTGATATCTAGAGCGTCGATTTTTCTTGCTTTTGAAAAAATTGTTGGTTGTTTGCTTACTGGGTATAGTCCTTTGATCTTCCTCTTTGGCTCAGATCCTATTCTATCATATATTGTTTTTTGTTTGACTTAAAACTTGATTCTTTTCATTCTTTTAGTATTGATTGGGTTTGTCTTTCCTTACTGCAAAATCAATCGTTTTTTCCTCAACTTGGTTTATTTTTCTTTCTCTTTTTGATTATCTGATTGATTAGAGGTTTTCATAAGAAAATTTTATTGATCTTAGCCTTGTTCTCTTTGTCTTTGATCCCTTACTCAATTCTGGAAGGCTATTAAATCCGATTTTTTTATTTTTTGGTGTTTTTCTTTGAGTGGATATTTTGTTCTTGTTTTAGTCTCTTATTGACTGCTGAGAGTGTCTTCGTTTGTGTTCTTTTGCTCCTTATTTCTCAAAATAATTGTAGTGAAGTCATTTTTCATTATTAGTGAAAGCAAGAAGCATAATACGAACTTTTCAATTTACATTTACAATCAAAAAAAGAAATACTTGTATGGATTGGTTTTGAATATTGGAAAGGTTATCTTTATAATTTGGCATTTGTTAGAATTATTGTATTGAACAAAATAACATAAAATTTTGCATTCTTGAGTGCTTGTTAGTGAAAGAAAATAAACTCTTCTCCTTCCCATAGCTAGAATTTCATTGAAAAGAAAGTTTGGATCTCATTCTTTTCATTTTTTTGGAGTTGAGTGTCAATCATCAACAGTTTCACTTTCATTCACCTTTTTGTAACGAACAACCATGAAAACGAATGAAAATTAAAATCAAACTAGAAACTTTTATTTTTAAGATATTTACACCAACACTAGACTAGGACTAGAGCTTTGGAATAGGCTCTGAGAATAACTCTCCAAAGAATTCAAGACAAACTTAGAATTTTGTGATAGGGAGAGTTAATCCAACTTTTGTATAAGCATAGTTGGGATCCCCCTCTCACACAGGGGTTACGCACAAGGTCGTGTTTGGGAGAGAAATAGATATTATCCCTCTGAGGCTTAACCATTTGTAATATTGGGATCGTATATTTGGGGTTATTCTTGAGGCTTAACTTTTTTCATTTGGTCTCGGAGCTTCGTGAATTCCAAATCCATTCAGGGTCCTTTGGAGTTTATCGGTCCACTTGTCCTTAGTTCTCTTGAAGGATTTTTGACTTGATATCCTTCCCATACAGTCGGACTCGACTGTTGATTGTACCCACCCAGAGGATGAGTGAGAGTTGGTATCCTCAGTATCCATAATATTTAGGGTCCTTACACGAGGTGACAGTGAAGGGAATTCTTTGATGTACCTATAACAGACGTTGGTCAAACTCACTTGGGATCCTCGGAGGGTAACCCACGGGTAAAATCGTGAGGAAGCTTGCACCAAGGTGTAAGTATATTAAGAAGGTAGCTAATGTAATTGATCCACCCACTCATATCCTATCCCCTTCTCACTTTGATCACACGATGTTGGATTTCATCACCAACTAGTACGTTCATTGCGAGAAGGAATTTTTTTCTTGTTGGTCTTTTATATTTTTTAGCGAGTGTTGTTTGTTTACCTTAAGTTTTCTTTTAAAAATTAGTATTTTGGCCGATAAATGTCTTCGTAGATCATGTAGGATGCAAGGGTTTCCTCCACATATAACTCACCTGAAGACACTTCCCGTGAAGAGGGTGAGAACCATTCAGACGTTGGGAGTGTTGCTACTCCTTTGTTAGAAAATCCCGAGAGAGACTTAGTTATGGTTGAGGAAGGTTCCACCCTTCCTATAAACCCCTATTTGCAAGTTCCTCTCGATCCACTCCTTGTCCGATTAGATTCCTCAAGTAACGTTATAGTATAATATTACCCTCACTTACCATCAAGGCCATATAATCAATTAGATATGGAACCAATACAACCAAATTTTAAAGAAGAATACACTACCCCTGTTCATTCTCCTGAAATGGTAGATCCACATCAAACTCTTATTTGTCCGATATGGAGAACTCCATTAGGATGAGACCTTTATGAAAAATTTAATTTTAGTCCACCACCTTTTTACCCTCTTCATGCCTTTACAACCATCGGTGCAAAGGCAAGACCGTCAAGTCAACCCATTGATCATCCCATCGAACTAGCAATTAAAATTTCTACCACTTCAAGGAAATTTCACAATGAAATAGGAATCGTGTTACCGAGTCAGTTGCAAAGTACCTTGACCATTACACCTCATATCCCTCCTCAAACTACAACTTTGTATACTCCATAAAATCTTGTTCGGATGTCTTCGCATCACAGAATGGAAACCCTTGCCACACAATTGAACCCAACTATGGGTCAAATACCTATCAGGGGGAAACCATCCTCCAACATGCAAATTTTGACTAGGGGGCAACCCCCTCTAACTGGTCATGCCCCAGTTGTTAACCAATCAATGACAGGGGGGAAAACTCAACCTTCATACACCGGAAAACCCCCACAATCATGGGGACCATCCCAAGGAGGTAAGTTCCATCAACCACATTAGGGAGGGCCATCAAACCTCAAACCGCAAGGAGGAATCCCAAATCCCAATCCTTCTGAATTACATTTTGGAAAAAATTTCTCGAGAGTCATGAATCCCACTTGGGGTTCTCAAGATCAATCATCTTTTTCCCCCCCAAGGGACAAATCCTTTCCCTCATTAGGGTCAACCTAGTTACCCTCCTCAAGGGAAACCTGTTTATTCACGTCAAGCGAACTATCCTCCCCAGGGGAAAATTGGTGTCCCCTCTCCTTTTATGCACATTCCTCAACAAATAAATCCTACCTTTGTTGGTCAACAATAGTAGCATATGGGAGGGCCTCTTGGATACAACTATCCACCTCAACCAGTTTACGGCCCTACTGGTATCCCTATTCCACACTAGTATCATCCATAGGTTAATCGATAGCTATCGTTCTTATCCACTCTAGATCTACCTATCGATATTGACAAATGATCCCATATTACATTCTCCATTTTGGCCAGTTATTCCTGCTAAATTGTCTTCTGATATTCCAAAATTTGATGGTAAACCTGGTGAAGACCCTAATAACCATGTTATGAATTTTCACCTATGGTGTTCACCAAATTCACTAATGGATGATTCTATCTAGTTACATATTTTCCAGCGTACACTTACGGGTACAATGGCTAAATGGTACATTGAATTAAAACGTGGAACTTTTCAAGATTTTAATTCACTTTTCATGGCTTTCCTCACACACTTCCAATTACCTATATTCTACAAAACCAACATGGAAATTTTTACCTCCCTTCATCATACCAACTCTGTACATATCTTCGATCATATTCATGAGCGGAGACGACAACGACAGTTGATTAAAGCAACCATTCCTGACCAATTGTTGGTTGAATGGTTCACCAAATCTCTTGTACCTCTGATTGCTCGTGATGTAGCCATGGGTGGTGTCGTTACAGAAGAGGAATCCATTTCTCATGCCTAGTGTCTGGACTTGGTTTATTCCCAATCCGATACTTTGTATGAATTGATTCCAAATGCTCCTCGTCCATCAACCGATCCATCAAAACCATCCTCCATTGCTCATGCAGATGGAGTTATAGGTTTTGTCAAAACCCAGTCCAGTTCACAGTCAACTGGCATGACCAATCGTTCAATCACTGCCCCTATTCCCAGATCGACTTCACTCTCGAAAAACTCTCCCTCAACTAAAATATATGAGGTTAGTGCAATTCAATTTTCTTCTCCACAACAGTTCGAGGAGAAGAAGAAAAATAAGAATAAACCCAAGAAAAATAATCAAACCAAAAGTGCAAAAACACAAACACAACCACCTACTACTGAGAAACAACCACAACACAAACCAAAATTTCCATGTCTCACTTGTGGTGACGATCACTACACATAAGATTGTCCTCATCGGGATGAAGTTTCCAAGATTTTTAAAGGAAATTCTCAACCCGTTGTACTAACACATCCATTTCCACAGCAGCATTCACTGGTTGCAAAATCTCCTACACCTCCGATAGGAGGCAATCCAAATAATCCTCCTAACAAGGAAGCTTTACTGAGTGCACACATTTACATTATTAATGGGATAGATTTGACCACTCGTACTATGACATATCAGACACCTCCGGGTAAACCTAATAAGGAAAAAATGACTACTAGTACTACATCGGATCCACCTCCTACTACAGTTACACCTCCATCTGAGCCACTCCATATTTAGAAACCTAACTTTGACTCTATTCTACGCCCTCCCAAGAGCACGATTCGAAAGTCGACCTTCAATCCAAACTCACGTGCTACTCAAAACTACAACATCGTTGAATATTTGGCTTAAGCACCTTGCACTATGTCAGCTCTCAAATTTCTAAAATTCTTCACTAGCCAACATAGGACTCTCTTGGAAGCCATCAGAGCTATAGATCTTGATTCATCAAACACTATCACGTTTAACCTGGATAATTTTAGACTCTCTCACCAATTGGCTTTCCCAATCGATGTTGTTGTCCATAATCAACATATCCATCGCACGATCTTGGACGAGGGGGAATCCACATGTGTCATGTCCTTGGCTTGCTAGAAAGGCCCTAAATCACCTGGTCTCAATCAATCTCCCACCTTACCTCAATGACTTACCAACTCACTCATCTCATTGACGAGACCACATTGGTCACCTACGAGCCATATTTCTTGATGTTGGTTTTACAACATACGTTTGAACCCCCATAAATGCATATTCATTGTCAAATCAGGGAGACTCCTTAGATTCATAGTCTCCAAATAAAGGATTAGGGTGGATCCCTTAAAATTCTAATCCATTCTCACTTTACCTCCTCCCAACAACCTCACTCAACTGCAAATTTTTCAAGGGAAGGAAAACTTTCTTCGCCACTTCATTTGCAATTATGCCGAAATCACTACTGGATTCATGAGATTGTTGCAGAAAGATGCCCCTTTCATCTGGGATGCCACCACTCAGCGCTCATTTGATGATCTTAAGCATGCCTTAATGAATACACCTATTTTGCAACCACTGGTTATGAAAGAGATAATATCCTTCATTTGGTTGCCTCTACTTCCACTATTGCTACGGTGTTAGTCTAAGAGGATGATGATGGCACTGAACATGTGATCTATTATTTGATCAAAAGTCTATCGGGTCCTGAACTCCGGTATTCACATGTCGAAAATTTGGCTTTGGTAGCAATTATTTCCATCCAAATATTTCACCATTACATTATGTTACGCACTACCACAATCATTGCAAACTCAAACCCCATGTACCACATCTTTACTCATCAAGTACTTGGGGGAAAATATTCCAAATGGATCGTCATTCTCCAAGAATTTGATCTTGAGTTTTCCAAATCCAAGGCTAAGAAATCATTGGTTTTTGTGGAATTAATTTGTGATCTTCCCCATACTAATGAGGATATTAAGCCCAAAAATTCTCTCCCTGATGAATCCTTGTTCCTTATTAGTAATTATGATCCTTGGTATGGAGATATTCTTCTTTATCTCCAATCCCAACGTTTTCAGCCTAGTATTTCACATGATGAACGACGTCGCATTAGACACCACTCAAAATTCTACCTCATCATTAGTGACACCTTGTACCATTGTGGAATTGATATTGTCCTATGACGTTGTTTAACCCATGAAGAGGTTGAACAAGTTTTGAATGATTGTCACCTTGAAGCTTATGGCGGTCATCTTTCTTGGATGGCTACAGCCCAAAAAATTCTATGTGTTGGTTATTTTTTTCCTTCCATATTCAAATATTGCATTGAGGCCACTAAAAAATTCCCACCCTATCATATCTTTTAGAGGAAATCACATACCCACTGAGCTCCACTTCATCCCATTCTTGTCGTTGGCCCCTTTCCAAAATGGGGCATTGATTTTATGCAATGTAATCCTACCTTGTTGACAAAGTGTCCTCAGATTTTGTCAACATACCTCAGTCATGGGGCACGATTATATCATCATTGTCATTGATTACTTCACTAAATGGGTTGAGGATATGCCTACATTTCTTAACAATGGTTGCACTGTAACACTTTTTATGTTCAACCATATCATCACTCAATTTGGTGTCCCACAAGCTATTGTAACTGATCATGGATCCCAATTCCAGAACCAGATGATGGGTGAATTACGCACCAAGTTAGGTTTTTTACATGAATACTCATCCCACTATTATCCTCAAGCCAATGGACAAGTTTAAGCCATCAAAAAATTCTTGACGACCATGCTTCAACGCATGGTGGGAGTGAAAAAACCTCTTGGCACTTGCATCTCTTCTCCGCACTCTGGGCTTATCAAACATTAGTTAAAATCGTAATTGGATTTACACCCTTCTAGTTGGTATACAGAATAAAAGTGGTATTATCGATCGAATGCGAGATTCCTTTGTTGAAACTTGTCATAGAAATCTTACCCCACACTTCTACTGAAGAGGAACGATTCTTATATCTGACCAAGTTGGATGAAATCCATCGTGATGCTACTCTCATCAACGATACGTATCAAAAATGCGTAAAACATCAATATGATAAGTCCATCCAACCTTTCACTTTCGCAGAAGAAGATCTAGTCCTAGTCTATGATCAAGATCATGACAAACTGGGGGCAGGGAAGTTAAAACCCATGTGGCACAGGCCATACATCATAAATTGTGTCTTACACAGAGGCACCTACGAGTTAGTAGACTACGATGGGATATCTCTCGGTGAGCCTTGCAATGGGATTTACCTCAAGAAGTACTATGCATAGAATATCTTACATTATTGTACTATATACTTTTGACTCGGTGCGTCTTTTCTTTTGCATGCATGAGTTTTGTATCAGTTGTTTATACTTTCTTTGTGATTGAATGTGTAGATGACATCATCATTTGCTATCTATTTTTGATTTGCAGATGGCGCTAGTTGACATACCTAGAACATCACTTTTGTAGCTTGGGTCATCTACCACTCTAGTGAGTTAGTGAGTTCAGGAGGGATTTGTCTTGGATCTGCAACCAATAATTTTGCAGAGTACCATGTTGTCATCAGACTCTTAATCAAAGCCTCCTCTCTAGGTATATATCAATTGATTATTAACCATGACTCTCAACTCGTGGTTCGTCAACTTAATCATGAGTACGTTGTTCACAATTATACTTTACTACGTCTCCATCTGAGGGTTCGTCGTCTTGAAAGAGATTTTGAATTTATTTAGTACAGGCACATATCAAGAGAACTTAAGACGATCATGGATTCGTTAGAAAATTACATGTTGGATTGGTATATTGTGCATAGATAAACATTTGTAACATAAATCATATGTATAATAACATCACATAAAACACAAAAATGCAACATAGATAGGCACCACAAAACTTGTATATATATATATATATATATATATATATATATATGCGTGGTAGAAAAAGTTTTACATCATACAAAAGTACTTAATGAGGCAAAACATGGGCCTTCATGTCCACAGTATCTTCATAAAGACTACAAAATATCTGAGGACTCTATTCGTCCTCCTATATCACATTGTGCTCTGCATAGCACTCTATCACTCATGCTACCCATCATAGAAAATGATTGAGTATTTATGAGACCCCAACTGTGTGTCATTGTAAGTGTAAAGGAACGTCTTTCCTCCTCAAGGGAGGAACACCCATCCTCAAGCCTCGGATATTTCTCTCCACCTCCCAGAATCCTCCCACTACAACATCGTGCTCAGTTGTTGCTAGTGCATCCCCACGGTGCCCCAATGTTGGTATCTTTTTCGTATGTGACACACCTCTGTTTGCATGATGAAAATGAAATGGTTTAGATTCCTTGTTGTACAACCAAAAGCATATAAATATATATATGTATATATCCCACTACAACGTCGTACTCAGCTACTGCTAGTGCATCCCCACGGTGCCCCAATGTTGGCATCTTTTTCGTATGTGACACACCTCTGTCTTCATGATGAAAATGAAATGGTTTAGATTCCTTGTTGTACAACCAAAAGCATATATATATATATATATATATATACAAGGTTATGGTATTTTATACTTGATGTGTCCCACTATATTTCCTTGGGAAGTACCAAGTCTGCACTACCTCTGAAATCTACCCCGGCATAAGGGAAGTTTGAAATCACCATTAATTGCCTCCTCCACCATGCGAAGAAGTCAGTAGTGAATCGTAAAGTTGAAGACTCATTCCCCAACCTGGGGGAGAGACTGGTCCACCTCTCCATGCGAGGTTCAGTCATAAGACGTGTTATCATTGCAACTTGTGGTTGCATCTAGGGGATCCACTCTAGGGGGGGGGGGGGGGG
>ML797943.1:337094-373071 GCA_009831015.1 Picea engelmannii | reverse complement strand
GCTCTTTGTCTATATAGCAGGGAGCATTGAAGCGCTTTGTTTCCCATTGTAAGAGAGTGTTGAATTGGTTGAGAAAATATTGGGATAAATCCCCTTTTTCTCTAAGGACTTCTATGGATGGATCAATTTGGTTTGGCTCGAATCTAACCCTCAGGATGCATCTAAGGGAGATATCAAAACTAATGGATTCATATCCTCAACTAATTCCAAATATAACCAAGGTGGTTGAGCCTCTCAAATCCTATAAATGGAGGCATTCTCATGGTTAACAAGAGATAAAATTAATCAGCAAAGCATTGTTATTATGATTGTGGATCTTTCGAGCAATGGGTTGGACAAGGAGGACTTGGAGAAGCTGCAACATCATCTGAATATTGTAAGTGTCTCTTTAAAGTTCTCATCAATATACTTGGCCTATTTCCTTCTAATATGTGTTTACATGTATTTGTCTATGCTTGTTTCAATCCTTCATAGATAGATCAATTTTTTATAATCCATTGGAGTAGGAGATAGTTGTTTGTCTCTTGTCATCCATTGCAGTTACTATTCGAAACTCATGGATTGGATAAGCATGGACAAACTTCGAAAGTGAGGTACATCATATTATCCCTCTTACTCTCTTTTTCGATTGGTATAATTAGTCTATAGGAATGGCAGTGTCCAAAGGTAGTTTTATGTCTCAGTAGAGGGGTCTATACTCTGAGGGAAGATTCACTTGTACGTGGGGGAATTATTTTGTAACAGAAGGCTTGGCAATGGTTTATTCCCTACATAAGTTTAGACACTACTTGTTGGGGTCCTATTTCAAGATGTATACAGACCACTCCACACTCGGATACTTAGTGAATAAGCTAGCGTTGGAGGGAAGAATTTGCAGATGGTTATTGTTGTTCCAAGAGTATGATTTCGAAGTTATTTTGAGGCCAGGGAAATCGAATTCAAAACCAGACCATTTTTCACGAATATTGATATAAGAAGACATGAGGAGCCTAGACAATAGTTTATGAGATGCACAGTTATTCTCATTTCATATGGTAGAAGACCAATTTGCAAAATTTTTCTAATATTTGAGCACAGGAGTGGCTCCATCTGATATGACAATAAAACAGAAGAAGTAGGTAGTGGTTAAAGCAGTGGATTATCAGTTGATTGAAGGGAACTTATATAAGTTAGGTATAGATGGGATACTGTGATGATGTGTTCTATAACATGAGAGACCAATGATCCTAGAAAAGGTGCAAGATGGAGTTGCATGAGGTAATTATGTAGGGAAGGTGAAAATGAAAAAGATCTTGCATGCAGGGTTATGGTACCCTACCCTCCATAAGGATGCAAAGGAATATTTTCAAAGCTACGACATTTTCCAGAGAGTAGGAATATTGTCGCAAAAGGATGATATGCCTTTAAATCTGCAAGTTACCTTGTAGGCATTTGAAAAATGGGCAGTGGATTTTGTCAACCCAATTAATCCATCGGTGAGGAGATCAGGAGCTAGGTACATATTTACCGCGACATGCTACTTGACAAGAAGGGAAGAAGCAGAACCAACTACAGATTGCAATGTGGAGACAGCTGCATGATTCTTATTCAAGAACATAGTTACAAGTTTTGGGTGTCCTAAAGTACTTATGAGTGATCATGGGACTCACTTTTTGAATAATACAATTGCATCCTTAATAGAAGAATTCCAAATTTTGAATCGGAAGAGCACTCCATATCACCCGCAAGCTAATGGAACTGTGGAGGCCTTCAATAAGATACTGGAGAATGCATTGACAAAGGTTTGTAATGTAGGATGAGATGATTGGGACTTAAGGATTCCTATATTTATATGGGCTTATAGAACTACATGCAAGAAGTTGATAGTTCAGACACCCTTTAGATTAGCATATGGTCAGGAATCATTCATGCCCATGGAATTTCTTGAACTGAGTCTGTACATTGCTATGATGGCAGACCTTATGGATTCCAGTGCAGTAGAAGAAAGACTATCCTAGGAAGAATGATTTGTTGTAGGGTTCCATCAACAAGTACAGAAGGCACAAGAAAAAAAACGGAATGACAGACACATCAAGTAGAAGAATTTCTAGACAAGAGATTTAGTACTTCTCTATTACATTAAGTTCTTACAAAACCCAGGAAAGTTTAGGATGCATTGGCTAGGGCCATACGTGATCAAATATGTGACTAAAGAAGATCTTTTTCAACTGGAACAGTTATATGGACAAGTCATGGAGGACTAATGAATGGTATTCATTTAAAACTATAGAAAGAAAAGTCAGAAAAAGAAATAAAAAGAAAGCAAAACAGGAAAAATTGAAGAAAACAGTTTAGGGAAGAAGTTGACGGATGAAGATTCCAAGAAGTTAAGGAAAAAAAGTAAGTGTCGCAGAAGAGAAATACGTAAATAGGAGAGTGCATAGATGAAGGAAGCAAGTTCACACAGAGAGAAGAGATTGCATAGAGAGAAGATATTGTGTAGATGAATACTAAGAGCATTTAAGATAATCCATGACAAGACGTGTGATAAAGAGATGCCATGATGATGAAGTAGTGGAACCGCATAACAATAAATGCATATTGGCAAGAAGATCTTGATAGGTTTCATAATTGAATGGATAATTTTCCAAATATATGGAGTTAATGGATCATTAATGCAGGTAAAGAATGCAAACCACTAGTGGATTGGACGAAAAGTTTAGGCGCAAAGAGAATTAATAGCTGGAAGTGAAGTATAAAATAAACCATAGGGTCAATGGGGGAAGGTTATTGTCAATTAGAATTCACATAAAAAGCAGATTTACAGAGCCGAAGTTTCAAAACCAATTGGAAGTAGAGACAAATGTCGTAGAGGAATATGGCACCACCTAAGGTAGTGACAGATTCAGCATCAGTACCAAAGAAACTATGTGATCAACCAACAACAATGCATGTAATGGAAGAAACACAAGAGGCATCATCCTCGGCATTGACATTCCCCGGGGATTATATCCTTCCAAGAAATTCATCCATAAAATAGGTCAATTTACAGAAGGATGCAAAGTATCCACTCATGGAGCCATTGATTCTAAAAGGAGTGATTTTGGAAGGGGACATGTTAAGTCTGATAGTTGCCTTAAATCATGTCAACCATGACATCACCGATGAGAAGAAGTTTCCAGAGTTACTGCCCAACAAGTTCTTGAAGAAGTACATTAGTTTTGAGACACAAATGATAGTCATTGAACCATATGTGTGGGCTACGAGGTTGCAGAAGGAAGGAATTCTTAACCTCTTTCATATACCCCACTTTGGAAGGAGCCAAGAGATTAATGCTTGTATAAAAATGCTACTATGTTTTGTGCACAGGGGATACATTTGGCTCAATGGGACAATTTCCATTGATACATATTTGATCATATGTATTATCAGTCTTCCATCGCAGAGGGAGGACCCTTGTTTGTTCTTTTTCGACAAGAATAACAAGAAAGCTCTAGATGAGAGCATGAAGGAAAATTTCCATACATTTCATGAACAACGTGGTTTAGACAACGCTAGCATATGTGACCCAACAGTAAGGTTTGTGATGCAAGCCTTATCTTGTAAGTTGTTAAGAAAGTGCATAAGAGATCAAGTGCCAACAACAGTGATAGTGGTATTAGAAATATGTGTTGAGTGAACCTATATGAACTGGGTGAAATTCTTACTAAGCCATTTTTTTATTGACTGCAAGGAAGCGTAGGATAAAGGGACTGATTTCCATTATTCTTGGTTACTAATTCTAATAGTGTTATTATCTTGGAGGGAGATAGATGACACACAATTTTTGGGAGACAAGGAGAAGTGTTGTCTAGCCGCACGGTATCAGAACCTATGGTATACTACACATAAGGCACGGCATATGGATAGTAAAGTCACATTTTATATTTATAAGGAGACTGTTAGGGACATCATCGAAAGGAAATCACACATACCACCATAGGTGGTTGAGGAATATAATCCAGTGGTGTGCTTCAAGGAAAGCCATCACCACATGTATGTAAAAGCAAAGAAGGATCCATATCAACAATGGTTTCCAGCACAATACAGGTTGACTGAAGATGATATGGCCCATATTATGGTCGATTGGAACAATGAGTGGAAGATTACATCGGCATAAGTAGGGCCATTAGAGAAACAAAACCCACAAATACACGAGGTCAATGAGGATGAATAAGAAGGATATACAAAGGAAAAAGGAAATGGTACCGGTGAAACAACACAACATACAACACCGTGCACAAAGAGGAAGTGGAAATAACCAGAGACAGGGAGATATGTGCCATAATGGACAAAGAGAAAAGTTGTCAAAGAATTCATTATCCAAGATTTGACAGAGGAAGATTTGAAGAACATAGGAAATCAAGTGAAGGAAGTCGCAGATGACATGTTTCAGCGCGCAACACAATAACAGGAAGAGATGAACAAAAGCAAGCAGGAATAGATGGATGAACTGCACCAACTACTAGAAGAAGAAAACATCGCATCAGGGCGACTGACAGAGGAGGAACCAACAAAAAGAACTACCAAGAATAGGGAGGCAGTGCCATCAATCTATCAGTCCTTAGCAGTCGTAGGTGAACAAAGATTGATCAAGTTAGCAATAGGGGCAGTAGAGTTCCCCACAACGGAGATGAAAGAAAAGGCAAGCGCACTAGGTCACATGGACTTAGTTTTATCACAACTTCCAATAGATGTATTATAGGAAACAGATATGAGCACGATGCAAGAGATGAACTCTGCACACAAAATAATGATGAGGATGTGTAGAAAATGTCATATTGGATATGGAATACATCAAAGTTAAACAGGAGAACGATGAGGATCTACAAAATATTGAAAGAATGTAGGAGGAATTCGAGAAGGTATACCAAGAACTTCCATAATCTCAAATAGAGAAGGAGGCCTTGGTCAAAGACTAATTTACAAATATAATTGAATCCATTTAGGTCTTTCATGCACAAATAATTGATCCCAAAGCACATATGACACCAATCACTCCAGCTGAAGAAAGGGAGAAAATGGAGCAGACAATGACAACAACAGTGGAAAGCATAAAGACTCTAGAAGTAGAATGTGATCAATGTTATATAGAAACCATGGGCATATGGACACAATTGAGAGAGGATAAGGAGCAACAAGAGATCAGCCAGAAGATCTAGGTTACACAGGAAAAGGTGCATATATTCAAAGCAGTGATGGGCACATTACCACCACTAGAGGTGGTAACAACAATGAATGAGAACATAAATTTGTATTCATAAATGAATCAGCTAAGGGTGGAGCAGCATGATTTCACACAACAAATAGAAGTACTACATGATGAAGCATATAGAGTGACAGTGGACTTAGCAGCAACTCAAGGTATAATCAAACAGGCAGTTGATGAAAGTGTCGAGAGGATGCAGGCTCAGGTCATTGCCGAAATAGTTGACCAAATTTTGCAAAAGGAAATATAGGTAAAAGAGAAGGCTGGGATAGAAAAGGAGACCTTTGAAAAAATCATGGTGCACTAGAAGAATGCGTGAGTGGATCGAGACGAGCCACGGGTGAGTGTTGGGGGGTTGTTGGATAAGAATTTTGGTTAAGTTTTGGTATATGCACTAGAATAAGTCAAAGAATAAAAGGCAGTTAGAAGATGGACTAGAGTGCATGAAGGGAGTAGAATTTAAGGAGTCAAAGTGCACAATAGAAGAAAGTGCGATGGAGTTACAACAAAAGGTAGGAAGTAGTTAGAAGTTTTTGGACATTTTGTCCACATTTTAACGGGCTTAGCCCTATTTTGATGTATAAATATGTAAAGGTTTTTTGGGTAGGGGGGTTCGACGTATGAGAAGGTCGTAGTACTTTTGGGGTAAGTTGAGTTGAGTGTTGGAAGAATTTTTAGGTATGACTGAGGAGTGAGGCTCACAGTGCAACAAAATGGCTAGTAAGGTTTGGGTAATGTTATTATTGCATATATTTTAGTGCAGCATGCAGCTATAAGAATATTATCAATGACTACTAAAATAATCCAGTTGTTGTGGATGTAGCCCAAGTTGGGTGAACCACATTAAACATGTGTGTTGTGATGTGTTGTGTTTGCATGTTATGATGTTTACTACTATGGTGCAATGATGATAAATTCTTAAGTATGATGAATGTGTTATTTATATATGATGTTATAATGTCGCGCATTGAAGTAGTTGGTAATTGAATGAATATCAAAGTAAAGGAATGCCGCACATAAAGTATGTTGCATGTTAAGTAACTATTAAGTAATGGAAATTACACAAATGAGTAGATGGTTAGTAAATACCTATTGAATGCTTCACTTCCCCTCATCACTTCAAAACCTTGGTTCCTTCATCCCCTCTAGAGCCTCAGGTGAGACTTCACATGCTCTATAGGTGATGATGAAAGGGTCGGTATCTAAGGGCTTTTTTTGTATTTTGATGATTAACCTCAGGTCTACCCATTGCACTCCAACATGGACACAAAAGGAAAATATCCCTACAGTGAAACATTTCCCCTAAATGATGTGCTCCTGGGGAAAGGTGTGCTAACCTAAGGAAAGTTAAAACCTCCATATGTACTACTACCCCTAGCTTGACTAAGGACATGCCCAAAACCACTAGACATATTCCATTCGAAAGGTGAACTAGTTCCAAATGATATCAGGCCGCTCATAGGAATGGTGGAGGTGGAAGGAATGTCACTCCCCATGTTGAAACCAAAGCTCAACCCCCCATTAGAATAAGATCCAAAGGTGGGCATCGAGACAGATAGAATGGGTGTATAAGTGTTCGGTAAACTAATGGATGGAGATGACGACATGGTGGGTGTCGTCTAGATTGAGGAACTGAAAGAAAATGGGATGGATGGTGTGGGCCCAATGGAGCTAAGAGGTGGAAATGTGGACATTACGGGGATGGAACCGAGAGGATTTACCCTTGTCCCACTTGATGATGGGATTGTAGGGTCAGCTACACTAGATGAGACACTTGGTCTTGACATGGTGAGAAGATGAGTGAACAAAGAAAAAGTCTCACTAAAGATTTCCCTTACTTGGACTATTATAGGGGTTTTTGGTTCATTCAAAGGAAGATTAAAATTATGTGGAGGATGTTCATCTAGCACTTCTGCCTCAACTAAACCAGTTTTTTCAAGCCAAAGTTCAATACCTTCAAATTCTTCATCAGATATTTCACTTCATTTAAAAGGTGGTTCTTCCCTTCTAATAGGCTCAAGTCCTTGTAGTCGATGGGACTGATGCGGTAATTCATCCACCGTGAATAAACTATGTTACTATCCAAACACAAATCAACCTATGGTCAACCTAGACTTGGACTCAAAGAGCACACCCCTAATCAAATCTAGGAAAACATCAAGCAAACCAATTGACTCAAGGGCCTTATGAAAACCAACCCTATGGGGGGATGAAGTCCCCATAAGATTGACTAGTTAAGGTATGAGGAGCAGTTACAATTATCTACGTGAAACATCCTTGACCGGTGAAAGTACCTTTTATTAAGGTGGGCACCCTTCGGGGGAATTGATACCATCAACGAACGTATACCTCGGGTACCACAGGAACATCCCACCTGCATTCACCTCTGTAGCTCCCTAGGAAAGGTCAATAAGGCTATCACCTTACAATCAATGACCAGGAAAATAGTCATAGGTCCAACCACACGTAAGGGCAGGGTAACTAATCCCAAAGCTCTGAAGGTGTTAACCAATGAAACCCTTGTATACGTAATGATCAAAGCGATACCTCAAACACCAAAACAAGTGGAGAGGGGTAATCTCCCTACTTTCCCCGATGTGGCCTTATGCTTAACTCCTGCGTTAGAGGAGGCTCCCAACACATTGGTTGCAAGAATGGATTTTAAATCTCTTTAATGACTTATAGATTTCATTTTGTGGCCTTGGAGAGTTTACTCTCCAATCCTATTCCAAGGCCCTAAGCCTATCTAATGATGGTTTACTATCAAAAGAAAAATGTTTAATTGATTTTAGATTAATCACTTATTTTTAGGGGGGTTTTCTTAGGTCCAATGGTAATGAATGAAACTTTAATGATGTGATGACTCTTGACCCAACCAACCAAGTGAACTTTAATGCAAATTGTTCACTTCAATGAACTCTAGATATGGGAGGGAGAGAGAATTTTCTTTTTCTTTGCAAATTTTAGAAACAAGACCTTACACACACCAAGAAACCAACATAAAATTCATATCTGAAACCAACCAAAGATTCTAATGCACTTGTACACTAATTCTTCAAAACAAAACCTAGCATGCAGGAAATCTTTTTGTCTTTCTTTTGTAATTTTTCCAATTGAAATGTAAGAAATTCCTTATCTAAACAAGAACGACAAATGAAAAAGGAAACCATCAACAAACAACAAGCACAAGGGTTGTAGGATATTTGGAATGAGGTTGGATAATCCCACTCTATTGTCACTATGGAAATCACACCCAAAACTCACCTAGGAGGGGTAGATATAGTGATGAGCAATTGTCATACAAGGGAAAGTAAAACAACCAATGACAAGAACAACTAGAACTCTTCAGATATGTTGGATTCTCATCCCAATTTTATTGAAGTTCTCAAATAGAAAAGAAAACTATCCAAGAAGTACAAATCAATTCACACAATACTTAAGAAATCTTTTTAAAAGCAGTTTGTGTGACAATAAAATCTTCAAACAAAGACCAAACAAGGTAAGAAAAGAGCACTACAACACAGTCTGGATCATAGGATAGACCTACAACCATGGGCTAGGGCTTTGATCTATAATTTTACAGTTTTTACAGGGCCTCGCGGGACATAGGCATGTCAACCAACGAGGGGGCCTCGCGAGACACTTATAGTGCAACATGCCAGGACCTGTAAATTTTTTCTTTTTTAAAAAGATGGATATGTTGTAGATATTCCAGATCTTGATCAGACTTATCAAATCTACCAAATCTAGACCCTGGGATGACTGAATGGAATAAGACTCAAATGGAAATCACAACAAGAAAAGGAAGAGGTAGGAAAAGAGACTCAACTAGAGAAGAATACTTCCCCATTGGAGTTGTCAATCTGTTATGGGAATATTTCTCACAGGGATCTTGTTGAATACACAGTAAAATCTCCCTAGGATCATCCTAGTTATCCTAGACAAAAAGGGGGTATACTTGTTATGGATTTCCTAGATCTAGACTCAAACACATGGATTCATAATTATCCCAAAGAGTGGGGAAGATTTACATACCTTTCTTGAGGTGGTCCTTCGTATTTCTTGGTTGTTGCAGCCTTAACTATAGCTCCAAGCTCCACAACCTGCTTCTTGTATACAAAAGACAATCAAAACCCTCTCTTCTTCTCTACTAAGGATTAGAATCCTAGATCCAATCTACTTCTAATCATATCTATGAAGGAATGAATCATATCTATCATTCATTAAATGAACACAAATTATATGAGGGGAAAACCAAATGATTTGTTAATAAAACATGGAGAATACATACCAAATCATACCTCAACTTGATGAGGATGCATCCTCCTCTTATTCCTTACTCATTTCCTCTCCTTGCATCTCCTTGGTCAGGCTAGGTTTCACTAACTTCTGGTTGTAGTAGATGGATACCTCTGCAATTGAAAAACATAACAATATCATTCCATTCTTTCTCCTCTTTCCCAAGGCTTACCTTTGTTATATATCTCTTGGAGGAGGCTTGGGAGAGGCTTTTGGATCTTCTAGATGCCACTAGAGACTCGAATGATGTGATTTCCTAGGCCTTTTCCATGAAGTTCCAACTCATCCCTCCCCTATCACCTTGTAACTCCTCGATTCTAGAAGTTTGGCAGTGTCTTATTTGTTGAAAACAAGTGTCAATCAAGTGCCTCACTTATTGTCTACTAGGTGTCAGGCGAGGATGCCAAAAAGAGATCTAAAAGTGTTCAAACCTTAGGAAAAAGATGTTTTATGGCCTTTATCCTTTGATGGATTCCTCTATGGCTAGGGTGGAAATTAAGTCTATAACAACTATTGATTTCCATGATATGCATATTTATGGGGAGGATAAATGCATACACTTCAAGTAGGAGTGGACAACGATGGTGCATGCAGTAGCAGAAATGGGAGCGGTTTTTAATTGGGTGTCAATCCTATCAACCAACATATGCCTCAACGTTCATGAAACCCGTAAAGGAAACCAACTAGGTTTTTATATCTGTTCCTTCCTTATTAGCATTATTTGCATGTATGTCCCTAATCCATAAATGGGTTGGGACTGGAATCTAGATTCTCCCCCTATTCATGTATATTTCTCTAAAATATGGACGAGTCAATACCCAGAATTTTTCTATCAAATTTGTGATTAATTTAATGAACCTATGTATCAACTATTTTTCGGCCAGAACATGTAGAGGATATCATCAAAAGCACTAGAAACCTTGCAAGAAATAAAATATTGGTACCTGGGAAAGAATTACACCTACATTCATGTATATGGATGTATTTCCCCACCTATTTCCCATATATGTTTCAGACAAACCTCTGGAAAGGGAAGTGGCATACCAAATAGTGGAAGTTGGCATATAGGCTACCCTGTAGACGATGAACAAGAGGAGTTGGCTTAGTTTCCCGATCAAATTGGGGGAATTCACACTGGTAAATTATGAAGATATTTATATGCATAAATTCTGGAAATTAAATCATGAACCAGGGGCTCGTAATCTTTGATGTGCAAGCACATGAAATGCAGGATAAGATCTTAAGCAGACCTATCAAAGAAATGTTGGAAAATCAAACTACACCACATATTTATATCCGTGGACGAGGATTACTCAAATGCTTATCCTAGCACAAACCACGGTATTTCCCAAGGATTCATGTGATCACTTATAAGTAGATCAGTCCTTCAATCAATATTCAAGCATGGATTCCATTCTCTCATACAATAATCATCCCATCCTCCTATGTTCTATGGTTGTATAAAAATGGAGTGCATCAGAACTATTTCCCTCAAATCAAAACTTACAAGATATTATTTATCTCATTTTGGTAGATCTTGGTTGCAAAGATACTCAATATCTTATTACAAATCATTTTACATCACATGAAAGAGCTTAGAATAGCTTGATTCAACCTCCTTGCTAGCTAGGCACATCCATTTGTCTAGAAAAATCGATTTACGGTAGCAACAGTAAATCTAAAAAGACGGTCGCAACAGTAAATCTGGACAAACTACGGTCACAACAGTAAATCTGGACAAACTCGGATTAGGAAAATGGCCATATCTCTTAAATCTTATACTTTCTAAGAAAACCCGCAGTGATGTACTCAAATCAAGTCGTCGTATACTTTCGAAGAAAACCCGCAGTGATGTACTCAAATCAAGTCGTCCTGCACAAAACACATGTTTTTTTTTTTCATATTCATCTTCAGCTCAGAAATCGAGCAGGACGATCATTGCTGCTAATTTAATCCCTTGTTCGGCCCGAGGACACCAACTCCAATTACTTCGATGCCCTTGACATATATGATTCTGTGAGAGACATCAGGGATCCTGAACACCCATACTTGTTGGAACAGCTTAGCATTCTGTCTGAGGAATCTGTTATAGTGGATGAAAAACTTGTGGGCACATTGATAGCCTGAATTTCAAATTTATATTTATGAATTTATATTTATATATACTGTCAAGATAAAAATTGATGACAGTTAAATTATTTTCATGATTGTAACTTTTACTCAAAATTATAAATGTCAAAATATTTTGTATATTGTGTAAATTTTACTTTCATAGATTTTATGCTGAGTGATAAATCTCAAAGTTTTATTAGTAAAAAATTTGGAAATCACACTTACATAGAAAAATTGGACCCTGAAGCGAAAAAGACCCAGGCTGAATGGTTGGAATTTGTAATTTGGGTGTCCATTTACTCCTCAATTTTATGCTGAGCAAATAAATCTCAAAGCTCAAAGCTCTATTAGTAAAATATTTGGAAATCACACCTACATAACAAAGTTGGACGCTGAAGTGAAGAAGACTCAGACTGAATGGTTGAAATTTGTAATTTGGGTGTTCATTTACTCTTCAACTAACACTGTTCAGGTGTCATCAGCCTCAAACCTCTAACCTGTAAGTACCTATAACAAATTTTGAAAAAAATCTACACAGTTAAATCATTGATATTTTGATATCTGTCAATAATACGTGTGGATTTTTATCCACATGTAAAATACGGGTTTAAATCAAAAATAGATAATGTGGAACGTCAAATTCCTGGCCTGCTTCACACCCACTGTGCAACATTGTACATTTATTGTTTTTCGTTTACAAGTTAAATTGATGAAAGCGAGACGCATTGAAGTGCTCCAGAAACGCAGAGAAGCGATGATGCTAGCTGTCACCAATCCAAAATCGAGAGCACTAGCAATATCCCAGATTCTGATGTTTCACAAAATTGTTGTAAGTGGGATGCAAAGGGAATTTATTAAGTGCAGATATACCCAAAACAATGGTCAAAGTTACATTGGAGATAAGAATATGCCTTCACACTTGGGAAGATCGAGTAAAGGGATTGAATAGCATGAGAATGCATCCAACAAATCGAACACGGATCTTTGAGTAGAGTTGTCACCATTATGATAAGGAAGAATTTGAATTTCATGAAGAGCTTCACTATGCTTCCAGGACTTAGGCAAAAATCGACATTGAAACTCAAAAAAATTGCAACTCTCGACTCTTCTTACACATTGTTCGACGATGGAACGAATTCTTTCTGTGTCGTTAGATCTCGGTGCACATTCAAAGATTATTAAATAAGATTTTTGGACTGTGTCGATCATTTACTTTCTCTTATAGAAGTTCATCTCATAGAAATAATTAATGTTGTAGGCTAAAAATTTTATGAAATGAAGATTTTTTTCGAGAATATTTATCCTAAATACAGTAAAAAATTGTTGGATTTGTAGATTTAAGTGATTATTTCTGTATAATCGAAGTGTAGTGAGAGTTTTTCAGCATGCTGAATCCATTTCTGTATTCAAAAATGAATTCTAAACAACAAAAAATAGTAATTCTTGTAAATTTATATCGCCCAATTCTGACAAAAAAAACCATTTGATAAAACAATTAACCAACCTCATAATTAATACTAACAATATGTTATTCTCAATAAATATAAGATCATTCATAATCATATAAAAAAGAAGATACTCTCTCAGCACATATCACCCTTCACAAATAGTGAAGAGGATATCAAGAGTCACCACTTCTCATTTTAAAGATACAATGGACTTAAATAAAAGAAACTTCGCCAAAGGCTCGATTGGCTCCAACACATCTTTTGTAAACGTATAAAACTGAACTAGACAATATAATTCCCATGATTGGCTAAAGTTGAGCACAACTTCTAGCTAAGGGTACCCATAATACCACTTTAACTTTTTTTCTCCACAAACACCAAACGATTCAAGCACCACTGCTAAAATTGCAGAAAAATTCTTTACTGTCAAATTTAATAACTTGGAAGAACCATTGCCCAAGCCTCCATGGCTTAAAGAAATAGTTCATAGGGAAAGGGCCTTCAACACTACAATAAACATAGGCTCCTGCCTATCAGCCCCCTGCTTCCACATTTGATCTCTTGCAATGGAGTTCCTCTGGAACTTCCCCATTTTTTTACTTCTTTATATGTCCAGACACCATTGGAAAAACTGAAACAATCAACCTACAAAATAGTATAGTGGCCACCTCACTAACAAATTAATAGCAAGCTAAGATAACAACTAGTGAATGCCTCCCCATGTGGCAAGAATAAATGGAACAATTTTCCAGGTCTTTGTTGTTATCTCATAAAGGAGGCTATGAATATAGCCCCAAACCTTTCAAGCCAAATCAATCTATTTTTCACCCTTAACAAGAGACCCACAAACTTCCCTTTAAATTACCTTCACACCAATATCTCATCAACAAATCTTGCTTGCATGAAAAATGTTACACATTGAACCAATCAAAGGGCAAGTCAAAAGCTAGTCTCCTTCTGAGGACGCAGTAACCCTATAATCTTACAGAGTTTCTTTTTTCCAAACAACGTAATCCTTTGTTTTCAATTCCTTTGATTTGACTTTAATGTGAGGCACATTGGAATTACCTATTGTGGAGAAGAAACAGGGGACATTGAGGATGGGGTCTGAAATATATTATTATATTGTTGTTGCAAACTTAATACAATCTACAAGGGTTCTTGAGCAGAGATGTGGATTAACTATTATCAGTTGGGTAAATTTAAAATGAGGGATATGGAACAACTATGGTTTTGAAAGGGAATAAATCGGAAAATGAGGACTGATGGAACTTATTTTGAATCCTTGACAGCGATTTGAAATAAGTGTTGGAGAAATAAGTGTTGGAGAGATCATGGTTTAATTTTTTGATGGTGAGATTATATGGGAATAGTAGTGGATGTTGGTAGTTTTATGATGGCGAGGGTAGGAAATAATATAGGATAAGATTAAAATAACAAGCTTAAAATGTTGTTTTTATATTAAATTTCCTTCATCTTCAATAAATTAGAAGGATCAGAAAAATCTTGACCTCAAGTTACCTTAGTTTTTCATAGCTGATACTTACATACATGAACTGGAATTGAAGAAGGCATTTGGGTTGCTATATACCTATTCAGTTGATGAAAAATACAAAAATGCATCTACAAATTTATGACATCCAATATGCAGTTCTCGTACCAAAGGAGAAGAATGTTGTTGTTAGCAAAGTCTGTTGTTACCTTTGAGATGTTTATTAGCTGCAAATTATCTACAAATTTTAACTTGTATAAAACCATTAGACCTACCTTTCCATCATGCACATTTAAATCAAATATCACAGAGGTTTTTTTATAGGAACATAGATCTCCCTCTTTCAACAAGCTACCTTGTTTATTGTTGGCATTCCCCACTTATTCAAAAAAAACCATGAAAATTTTGTTGCATTGTACTTTAAGTTGGACCAATAACTATATGCAACATTTATTGAAATTTATTGATCTACTATCCTACCCTACTTGAAAAAGGAAACATTTTCTCAAGTGTGGGAGTATTTCTAGTGAATTCGTGTGCGTAGCATATTTATAAGCATACTCATATTCAAGTATGAAAAATATACCTCAATGGCTTCCCAGACATGAGATGTCATCTACTCTTGTGGATATTATGCCAAGAAGTGTTGAAGGATGGAGAGGTACTGTAACCTGATGACGGTTTGAAATGAAGCTTCGATGTAAGATTTGTCTCCTTGGCTCTCTTTGGCTGACAAATCATAAGGTTCTGATGTGAATTGGTTATCACACTTTGTGATGCACAAAGGATCTGATGATAAACAAGCCAAAAATTATTCGATCTCTAGGTCTAGTATTTGATATTCATCTAGTGTATTCCATGGTTCTTTTATCTCCTCCATCTTCTCACAAGGACTAATAGAATAAAATTCTAGATCCTCCTCTTATGGAGTATGTTCATGGATCCCTAGTTCCTCCACTGCTTCTTGAAATGTATATTCATCCTTGGTAACAACTCTGGAGTGTGGGAAAGGATTCTAGAAGATCCTTGCAGGGGTATGTCCTCCTTTTCTCAACAAATGCTTGAGCATATTTACATTCTTCTGCCTGGTCTGCTAATCCTTGTCTCACACATGGATTAGTGTATGGAGTTCTTACAAACCAAAAACAAGAACTTTAAGAAAATAGATTAAATCTTGCACACCACACAAGACAAATTCCAAAGTAGAGCATGTATTTGGACAACTCATGCTACTAAGACCCTATTTTCACCACGTTTTTTGTTGACATGAGAAGATTTCCCTTTACATGCATCGATCCAAAAGAAGACACATTGAACCAACGCGACAAGAGATCGGAGAAACTCACTAAAGTGAATGCGATGAGCTATAACCCTTTCATAAATTCTGATTTGAGGGTGCCTTTGCATCTTATTGTTTCTCCTCCTCCAAGTCTTAAATGTTGGTGCAGCAAAATAATGTGCAAAAACAAAAATTGGAAGTTCCCTAATCCCTTTAGCACCTCCCCAGAAATGGTGCCAAAAATGTGGGGATATTTATATGTATGAATTTCAGACATTAAATCATCAACCTGGGGGCTCGTAATTTGTGAGATGCAAGCACAGGGAATGTAGGATCATAGCCTACATTGACCCATGAAAGAAATATTAGAAAATCAAACTACACCACAGAGTTATATCCCTAGATAAGGATGATCAAATGATTATCTTGGCACAAACCACAGTCTTTCCCAAGGGTTCATGTGATCACTTATAAAGTATATCAATCCTTCAATCTTCAGTGGATAATCAACTTCTATGGTCGACTAAAAGAAATCTTGAAAGTTCCAGGAAGCATAAAGTCATCTTCCAGCCATTAACCACGACTGTTAATTACACTTAATCGGCTTTGAGTACAATATTTCACTGGATAAATCCAAGTGTTCTTGTACTTCCAAATGACGGTAATTACAACAACGATCTTTGGTTCTGAGCAACTGCATCTTTTTCTTTACCTGAATCAAAATATTGGTAAACAAAAGGCACTTAATAAATCTAGAAATGGAAATCAAATCTACTAGCTAACTAAGAATAAATCAACATAACACATGCCAAGGAATGGGGATCCTCCCAAACCTAGCACACATTGTGGGAAAACTTACAAACTAAGTGAGCACTTCAAACACGAGAATAGAATATCAGCAGTTGATTATTATGGAATGAAGTTGGAGATTGCAAGTATTCAAGCATGGATTCCACTCCCTCTTACAATAATCCTCCCCTAATCCTTTGTTCTATGGTTCTATAAATACATAGAAGAGCAATGGAGTGGATCAAAACTAATTCCCTCAAATCAAAAATTACAAGATATTGTTTATCTCATTTTGGTAGATCTTGGTTGCAAAGATAACTCAAGATCTACTTACAAATCATTTTAAATAACATGAAAGAGTTGAGAATAGTTTGATTCATCCTCCTTGCTGGCTAGGCGCATCCATTTACTTAGAACATTGGAGAAGATTGTTGCAATAGTAAATATGGACAAACCCAGATTAGGAAAATGGCCATATATCTTAAACCATATTATTTTTTATTAAACCACTCGCAATGTACTCAAATCAGGTCGCCCTACGCAAAACCCATTTTTTACATTTTCTAGATTCATCTTCATCAGCTTAGAAATTGCGCAGGAAGAATATTGTTGCTAATTTGGCACGTATTTGACTAAGTATGTTTGACCATGAGTTGGAGGATGCCTTGTTGTACTTGGGTGAAATTTGATGAACATCATACCATGTCGAGGGTCCTAGTGACGAAACCCAAGTTCCAAAATCTTCCCCAAAGATGTGTGGATATGCCAATCATGGAGATTGGGTACCAGAAGTGAATTGTTGTACCGGAAGTGGACTGCTCAAAAACCTTCATCAGCAAGATTAGTCTAAACCCTTTCCAATTTACTAAAAACAAAGGAAATTGTAAATATTAACAACATTAAGCTAGTTAGGCACATTAACTTCATAAGTATGGGTAAATGTGGTAATAGGAATAGTAAATGTATGCATGTATAAGGTAAAATGTTCAAAAAGGAGACCAATTGATGATGTAAAAAGTATCAAATTAGTGATCCAACATAAATCTCACACATGCAAGGAAGGATGTCTTAGCTCTAAAAGAGCTAATGTTATGTACAAGGACAACAAAGAACCATGACCCAAAAGGGTAGTGCATAATCACTACAAGACATTGAACATGCTACCACCCTTTGAACAAGAAATGGGGGAAGAAGAAGACGTTTTCTGCAAGTCTAGGTCATATGAAGAAGTATTGGCCCATGTAGTAGGCACACCCTAGGATGTCGATGTCCTGGTAGAACAAGAAGAGAAGAAAACATTGTTTCTTTAGCAACAACAGAAATCAATAAGGGATGCCCAAGAGAAGATGGATGCAGATGAAAAATCTCGAAAATAAAAGGATGAAGAAGCTCTAAGGAAATTCTTCTAGGCTGAAGAGAGGGATACTAAAAAGAAAACATAAGATAATTTTCTTAGAGAAGTTGAGACATCTCACAAATACTGTGGAGAGAGCCAAGGCCGCAAAGGAACAAAATATCAACAAAGCTACTAATAAAGACAAGGTCGTGGAAGAATCATGTTCCTACAAGGCCATGGAGGCTAAGAGAGCTCACAAGGATACAGAAGATGAAGTTGCCCACGAAGCCATGGAACAAAAAAAGAAAATGGATGAAGAAGCTTCTCGCGTGGCCGCTGAGGAACATGAAATAATTGTAGTGGCGACACGTAGATATGTAGAATTGAAGAAGAAGAAGAAATAAGAGGAGGAGGAGAGAAACGAAATGTCCACCCCCGAGAAAACTAGAGCAGTATCAATTTTGACCTCTCCCTTAAATTCAAGCACTCCTCTAATTGTAATATTGCTTGAATTCCTATATTCATCCCTGAAGACATTGGAAATTGATGACTAAGTGATTTTTGTGGGAAAATTTTACTACAATAATTCAAAGCAAGGAATCACATGAAGACCGTCGAAGAGATAGAAGACAATAGAGACCTCATGACAAAAGAAACCTAAAAAGAGAATTGATTGGACCATAATTGGTGAAAAATCGTAGAAAGAAGCAATTGAGAAAACAACGACGCTTCACACATTTGCAAGCGCAAAATCTATTATAGTGAATGAACTCAATAGTAGGATATAGGAGTATAAGCACAAAGCATCCATCCTAGAGCAGCAACTACAACTCTAGAGGCGGGAAATAGAATGAGAAATCTAGATCAAGGTGGATGAGGAAAATTGGATACATGAAGAAGAGCCCGAAAAAATCATGCATAATTACACTCAAGATATATCAAGCCTTACAGTGAAAGGAGTAGAAGAGGATTAGCTAGCTGAAAGACAAAGTCAGAAGATATCGCTCCTAGAGGAAGAAATGAGACGTGTGCAACTGGAAGGAAATAAATTCTTCACTCTGTTCAAATAATAAGTTGTTGAACTAAATGAACAAATGAAAGAAGATCATGTTAACTTCTTCATGGAACTAAGGGACATCCAGGCTTACAATGCATATATCACAAAACTGGATGACCATCTAGCAGAAGTAAAGGGCTAGTATGAAGACATGGAATATGAGTTCGAGAAAATCAAACATTTACGTAGCACATACAAAACATCCCCAACAACACTACTCAAGCTCAATAGGAGATAACATGATAAAACACAAATGTTGTTGCACAAGTGGAAGAGTATTCATCTCGATGTACAAGAATCAATAAATAGTGCAAAGCAACCCTGCACACGAATATTGGTTGACACTGATGAGATCCTGGAAATGTATCATGTGCCTTTGAATGAGGAACTAAACCAAGAAAGATAAAGTGAAAGCATGGTAGAAAAAGTAGTGGCCATCAGGGAGAAGGAAAAACAAGAAATTGAAATGTTGGATAGGATTGATAGGGAAAATATCAGTCGGTACATGATCCAACCTGTAAAATGCATGTCAGCAACATAAAAATTCACAAAGAGAATAGTAAAGGACCTGAAAATGGAAGTCACCAATACGATATATGATAGCGATATAGAGTTACAAGAGAGGAAATTCAAGAACATAAGTAGTATCATACAAGCATCTAACCTATGGTTTGAATTCATCAATCATCTCAGTTCGGGAAATGCTTGACATTCCCACATTTTGTTTTTCTTTTTGTAAAATTTGTGTAATGCAAATTCCAAGAAATAGAGAATAGGAAACAAAATGAGAAAATTGTCATCTAAGATTATGACAGTTACAGAATGTAAAGAGACTCTTTTACTCTATAAAAGAGATCTCCTAAGTAGATAGAAGGACTTTTGCATATTGTACATATCGATGATACTATTATCTCTATATGAATAAGAAGCAGAAGGTATATGGGATCATAATTATTGTCAAATGTATTAGGAATCTTCTTCTTCTTCTGATAAATTTGTTGTGGGTCATTATAAATTCTCTTCATGTTAATTATTTATGTGTATTGTGTTTAGGATTACCCATGCATGTTACAATTCTTGATTGAAAGCAGTGTTGATGTTATAGGTTTCATCTACAATTAGTTGTGATTAAATATGCTATTCCATTGTGTTAAAATGTTATTGAATGGTATGAACTATCTCATTTTTCAGTAACATTATATTTGGTTATGATCATTCTTGTTATTAATTCTCTTGATCAAGATTGGTTAAGTAGAGTAGATATAGATTAGAAATCGTAATTTTATTTCTGCTCTAGAAATTTTAGATCAAGATTTAGATTAAAGTGATGAAAAGAAATTTAATTGTCTTCTCTACCTCAAACAACCTAGTGACAATGATGACCACATACTTGTCGTAAGTGTTATCCCAAACAAGAGGGAGCCTAATCATGTCTTTCCATCAGGCACTCACCCTTACCTGCTTGACAGGCCAATTCGACATGTCAACACCACCAACTACCAAGTGGACCTAATCCATGATTACGACCACAATATATTAATTATCCCCATTGGGTACTTCCCTAAGTACCCCATATTATCCTCCTTAGGTACATTACATTCCATCCCCCTTCACATTTTTCATCCTTGAAACATGAGTGTGATCCATATAATATGATCTACTAAGCATTGTAGTCAACAAGTACCAAGCATCCATCCATATTAGTGAAATGTGGACATGGGGTTTGAGCACTTCCTTTCCACCTCAATATTTATTTTATTTGATCCTTTGGTTCCATGTTGTCTATGTGTTTCTTTGATATGCCCCTATATTATTGTTAGTGCTACATGTACCTCTATATTGGGTGCCTTTATGGTTCTATGTTGGTCCATAGTAAGTTTGTTGATGCTCATGACCTTTCCTTGAGGTGGTGTGGTTGGAAATATGAAACAACCTTAGCTATTGGTTCTTCTCTCGTTGACTCTTCAACTTGTGTTTCCTTTAAGGAATGTACCTCTATAACTTCTTCTTCATTTTTATTCCCTTCATGGGGTTTTCCTTTGTATGCTTTTGAAGACTTTTCTTTTGATTTAACCTTGGAATCTTATCTGAAGTGTCTATGATATGGGTGGATATTGGTGGCCACCCACATATTCCACTTGGACCCCCACCATTGCTTCTTTCAGTTTTTCAGTTTCCACACAGTTTACTATTTTTAGCAGTTTTTTAGGTCCTAAACTTTCGGAGTCATTTGAAGCCCTAAACAACATTTTTTGAGAAACCAGAGAGCAACATGGAACTAAGTTCAATGTTTCTCACCCAATAGTTGTATTCCTCATATATATATTTCTAATGAGGTATTGAACGTGTCAACCGGAGATCGTATGCCATAGTTACGTCCCCGGGAAGTTGATGCACCAATTTACCCAAACGAAGCCCATAGTCTTGGTGTTTCATCTCCTAGGATTAGGTCTTTGGATGTTTAGGGTTTTTCATTGTTTCTGAATAATAATAGGCCTTCGAGCCTCATTGTAACACAGTTCAGAGGCCAGTAGCTGCCACATCTCTTCTCAGAGATCAGCTACCAGCACCCTAGCTAGTTTATTTCCATTCTATTTGTAAGCGTATTTCAGTCATTTGTTATTAATGAAATGAAGTATTATTTTCGCTTCATCTCTGCGTTTATATGTATTTATGTATTTCATTGGGTTCCTACATAAATTTGGATCAGTGGTATCAAAGCGGTCTGCTCATTCTTGATCCTTCTTTTCATGTCCCCAACAAGGTCAGGGTATAAGGAGTTAGGGCTCGATCTGGTTGAACCTTTGCAAGATCAGCCTCGCAAACCCCAACGACCGCCCATAGGGGATGAAAAGAAATATGAGGGAGTAGGAGATACTATCAAAATGTTGCTCAAGGAGGCCCTCGAGAAACAAAGGAACGCAATGATGGACAACTTTTCCCGGATCCTTCAACAGATGCCCACTAGTGACGCATCTACATCCAACAACCACTCTAGAGGCACCACTCCTTTTAAGGTACAAGTAAACTTTGACATTCCCATATTTTAGGTCCAAATAGATGCAGATGTCGTAGATAGATGGTAGAATCTATTAGAAGGATATTTCTCGGTTCATGACTTTTCCGACCGAGAAAGGATTATTTTTGCACTCCTCAAAGCTGCACCCCATGTCAAGGACTGGTGGGAAACCTACTGGGAGAAACAGGGTGAGTGGGAACCATCTTTGTTCTTGGTTGCACCTACTTGGAATTCTTTCCAATACACCATCAAGGAACAATATTATACCGTGGGGAGCTATGAGGCCAAATACATACAATGGACTACGCTGTGGAAACAAAGAGATCAAGATGTGCATGAGCTAACGAATTTGTTTCATACCCTATGCACAAAGTTGGGTATCAAAGATTCAGAGAAACATTTGGTGTTAAAGTACTGCAGTTGTCTGCACAGATACATTCAGGAGGAAATGGAGTTCCTCGACATCTCCTCGCTTGGTGCGGCATACCGATATGCTACCAAGATTGAGTAGAAGTTCAAACAGAAGAAGCGATACTTTGGGTCTATGAATCAGAAGCAAGGGAAAGGTACCCCCAAAACAAAAAATAATGGACCAAGCCAAGGCAGGGCAGCCCAGGACAACCCGCCAAAGCCGCAAGCAAAGAACAAAACCACGAAGCCAAAAAATGACACGGGGAAGTGGTGTGAGTACCATAAGAGCTCCACCCACAACACAAGTGAGTGTCGGCCCAAGCAGTCACTAGTAGCCGAGTTGAAGGCTTCTGAATCAGATGCATGCTCTGAATCTGAACCAGAACTCGACAAGGGGAATGACAGGGGGAAGCAGATTATCGATGCGGATCCCAATGCCACCGTTGCCACCACCAAGATCCAAAATGAGGAACCAAAAAACCCAAAGGAGGCAGAGCGTCTCTTCCACTCCAAGATGTGGGTAAAGGGTTCCCCATCGCAGTTCATTATCGACAGCAGGAGCCAGAAGAACCTCATCTCAGTAGAGGTCGTGAAGTGGTTGGGATTGTCGACCATATCACACCCACAACCATACACCATTGGGTGTTTTCACCAAGGACGGGACCTCCGTGTCAGCCAGGAATGTCGCCTTCCCTATAGCATCAAGCCCTTCATGGATGAGGTATTGTGTGGCATTGCTCCTGTTTATGTTTATGATGTATTATTAGGCCGATCATACTTGTGGAAGCGACATGTTGTGTATGATTCCAGACCTCGTGTTGTTATTATCACTTTGGGAAATAAGTTGTACAGGATACTGGAGATAGCACCGCCTACCACCATCTCTTTGGTTACTACAAAACAATGCAGTAAGCTCATTTTCAAAACCAGAAAATTTGTTTTCCTGATGATCCGCCCTCGGGAAAAGAAGAATATTGTGGCCATGACCTCCAGACAAGGCCCCTCTGCACAACAACAACATATGGATAAGTTCATGGAGGAGTACGAGGACATCTTCACCTCCCCCGCAGGGGTGCCTCTACACTGTCAGGTCAAGCACCCCATCGATCTGACCCCAGGTGCGCTACTGCCCAATGGACCAATCTATCGATGCTCTGTTCTAGAGAATGACAAAATCAAGAGGTAGATTCAAGAGCTATTGCAGAAAGGTCACATCCGGCAAAGTTCATCACCCTGTGGGAGCTCGATTATGTTGGAGTAGAAGAAGGATGGGACTTGGAGACTTTGCATTGACTATCGGGCACTGAACAAGATCATTGTCTAGAATAGGTACCAGATCCCATGGATTGATGACCTTATGGACCAACTCAAAGGGGTGAAATATTTCAGCAAGATTGACTTGAATTCTGGGTATCACCAAGTACCAGTCAAACCCTCTAATGTGTGGAAGACTGCCTTCAAATCCAAGGAGGGCCTTTTCGAATGGTTGGTCATGCCTTTCGGGTTAACTAATTCCCCTGCAAACTTCATGAGGCTAATGGATGACATATTGCGGCCATTCACCAACTCATTTGTAGTGGTGTACTTGGATGACATTCCGATCTTCAGCCAGACTTGGGAAGAGAACCTGCACCACATCCGATAGGTCCTCCAAACACTGCGACAACACAAGTTGTGTGCCAATTTGGAGAAATGCACTTTTGGCATGACCCAGGTTCAGTATCTGAGATACATTATTGATGAGCTAGGGGTGCATGTGGATCCAGCAAAGATCCAAGTCATTCGAGATTGGCGAGCCCCAACCACCCTAACAGAGCTCCGCAACTTTTTGTGTCTTGCCAACTTCTACCGCAGGTTCGTGTTGGGATTCTCTCATATCACTTATCCCTTGAGTCAATTAAACAAGGGAGGAGCGAAAGAAAAATTATTTTGGTCTGAATCTCATTAGAAGGCATTCGGGGAGTTGAAGCATCGCCTCTACTCTGCACCAGTGCTCACATTACTAGACTTGAAACAACCATTTGAGATTGAGAAAGATGCCTCTGACTATGCTATTGGGGCAATCCTTACTCAACATGGGCATCCAATGGCATATCACAGAGAGACATTTTCCGACATAGTCTGGAAGTATCCCACTTAGGACAAAGAGATGTATTCCATTGTGCAGGCTTGCCGGCAATGGAAGCATTAAATTTTTGGAAAGGAAACGGTCATCCACACAGACCACCGACCCCTGCAGTTCATACGGACACAAGGGAAGTTGCAGAACAATCACCATTAGAAGTGGTCCACATACCTACAACAGTTTCATTTGAACATTAAGTACAAGAAAGGCAGAACCAATAATGTTGCAGAGTGCCTCAGCCAACTGCCCATCATGACGCTAACCACTGTGCTCAATTCTTGCGGGCATGGGACTTTCGATTGGCTGCTTCTCTACACAAGTGATCTAGAATTCGGCCACACATACAATATGCTCTTGGAGGGTAAGCAAGTTCCCAATTTTCACCTCCAGGATGCCCTGCTATGTCACCTGGGACACCTTTATGTTCCTTCAAGCGAGTGTTCCAAGATTATTTGGGAGGCACACTATAGTCGGGTCGTTGGGCATTTCAGGGTCGAGAAAACCTTGGCAGTACTACAAAAGTATTTCTATTGGTCGAACCTTCGACAGGATGTCGGGAAGTACATCAACTCTTGCACTGCTTGTGCCATTGCCAAACCGACCATCAAGAAGCAAGGCCTCTATACTCCACTTCCTACCCCCAGTCGACCTTGGGAATCCATCTCTATGGATTACATGTCGGGCCTTCCTTCTACTAAGCATGGGAATAACTGTTTTTTTGTGGTCATCGACATATTCTCAAAGATGTCCATTATGATGGCTTGTAAGAAGAATATCACAGCAGAAGCCACTGCTAAACTCTTCTTTGAATGAGTGTGGGTACACTTTGGGATCCCACAGTTTATCATCTCAGATCGGGACAGCAGGTTCCTCAGTACATTTTGGTCCAGCCTCTGGTTGATGCTAGACACCTAGCTCACCAAGTCCATAGATTTCCATCCGCAAACTGATGGCCAGACAGAGGTCGTCAACCGGATGATTGTACACATTATGCGCATGTACAACTCAAAGAATCCACGCACATGGGATGAGAGCCTCTTCTATGTACAGCACAGTTACAACCAGGCTCTCCATAGCTCAACCAGCCACAGCCCCTTTTAGGTGGGATTGGGATTCCAACCATTATGTCCCATTGATGTAGCCATGCCATTTGTGGCTAATCAGGAAGATTCAGCTCATGTCTAGTCTGAGGCTGACAAGGCAAACAAATTCATTGAGCACATTAAACACATCCGCCAATAGGTTCATGACATCTTGGATAGATCCAATGCTAAGTACAAGCAACGGCATGATCAACATCGGGTGCCACACAATTTCCTGGTGGGCAACAAAGTGTGGCTACATTTGCAAAAGGAGCACCTCATTGGACCCCACCGCAAGCTTCACCCGCTCTAATATGGGTCATACACCATCACCAATGCTTTAGGGGACAATGCCTTTGAGCTCAGCATACCACCATTTCTTGGTCTGCACCCAGTGTTCAATGTGGACCGCCTTCGGCCCTACTTTCCACCTCTACTAGACACATTCGACATGGAAGAACAACTCACACCAACAAAGTTAAATCCAGAATGCATGGAACAAGCCACAACTGGTCAGATCATGGATACACATATCAAGAGCACCCAACAACAAAGGATACTATTATATCGAGTTGTCAGAGTAGGCCAACTCCTCCACCAAGGCAAGTGGCTCACCAGGGACCAAGTTCAGCAGAAGTTTCCTCATCTCATGGAGGAACTCAATGAAATGGGGACCATTTCTTCTTAAGGGGGGAGGAATGATCTAGGTGGATATTGGTGGCCACCCACATATTCCACTTGGACCCCCACCATTGCTTCTTTCAGTTTTTCAGTCTCCACACAATTTACTATTTATAGCAATTTTTCGGGTCCTGAACTTCCGGAGCCATTTGAGGTCCTAAACGACGTTTTTTGAGAAAATGGGGAGCAATATGAATAATAGGTATTTTTCTCACCCAAAATTTGTAGTCCTCGGATATATCTTTCTAACAAGGTATTGAACACGTCAAACGGAGATCGTATGCCAAAGTTACGTCTCGAGGAAGTTCATGTACCAATTTACCCAAACGGGACCCATAGTCTTGGTGTTTCATCTCCTAGGGTTAGGTCTTTGGATGTTTAGGGTTTTCCATTGTTTCTAAATAATAATAGGCCTTCGAGCCTCATTGTAACACAGTTCAGAGGCCAGTAGCCACCACATCTCTTCTTAGAGATAAGCTACCAGTGCCCTAGATAGTTTATTTCCATTATGTTTGTAAGCGTATTTCAATCATTTGTTATTAACGAAATGAAGTCTTATTTCCATTGCATCTCTACGTTTATGTGTATTTATGTATTTCATTGTGTTCCTACATAAATCCGGATCAGTCTATAGGTATTGCAATGAGTTTATTGGAAATTAATTATGCACATGCCATGTTGGGCCCTTGTGGTTTAGTAATAGAAATATCTTGTAGAGTGATTTTATTTTTCTTGTACCAAAGCTTCATAAAATCATTTTTCCTATGAATGTTAATTGCACCAATTGAGTCCATCCAAGAATATCCTAGAATAATATCCACATTGTCCATATCTATATCATGCAAATTAGAATGCAAAACATATTTATTCATAATAATATCCAAATATTTAAAAAATCGAATCACCTTCAACTTGTGTGCTTTAGATATGCTTTGTAGGGACTTGCAAAATTTTATCTAATGCAACATGGATAGAATTATTCTTGCTGCTAGGGTTTATAGAAATAATGACCTTTTCCCATTTAAGACATCCATGAACTGAAGTTTTGAAATGAAAATAAACCCATAGTTCTCTCTTTATCCTTCTTCATAGCATGAGACAACATGTCTAAAAACATTTTTACATAGGCTTCATCTAAAAGTGTCATCATATTGTCATGGTTAAGAAATTTCCACCATATGGCAACATCATCTATTAAATTAAGTTTTTCCCTTTTTCTCCAATGCTTTGGCCATATTGACTTCATCGTAATGTTGTATTCTTCAATACTAAGACCATTAGATTTTCTTGCAAAATGCATCTTTCTTGATATAACCCAAAAAGAGATCTAGGGTTTGGAAGAAATAACTTACTCTTTAATGGATCTTTTTTGTGTGGCTAAGGTTTTAAGGAAGCAAATTTTAAATAATCATAACTCCTTCAATATCGATCAAAATCTCTATTATGACCACAATTATGAAATTATGACCACTTTGCATCTATTGGCACTAACCTAGCGGCAACCTAGGAATTATGGCAAAATACATCTACTCTACAATACACATGGTTGTCACCCAAATAAAATAAATAAATAAATGAAAACCAAAAATAGTTGATTTTAAATCAACAAAATCTTCATTTCCCATACTGAGTTTTGGGGCCATTTTTTTAACTTAGGTATTTTTCTAGAGGCACTTATATCTGCAAGTGGTTTATTCAAATTCGACACAAAATGTTTTAGGAATGGATCTACATGTCGTCTCCCTATCTTTCTCCCCGAAAATCTATACAAAAACAAAAAACAAAAAAAAACAAAACAAAATTTCCACTTCTTTCCCAAGAAAGAGATTTGTGAACCTTGGTAGATAAAATATCAAAACCCCTTAGCTTGATAATAACAAATGCATCCACAAAATAGAAAACACGTGAATATAGAGAGAACCCTTAAGGTAGGGTAAAACCATCAAATACTCCTTATAAAATGAATATGTCCACAAGTCATGATTGCTACAATACAATACTCAACATCCAACATATCTCAATACAATGATACTCATGTGCATGTATACTTTCTCGTAAGTATGCTTTGGGGTCTAAGCCAACTACCCTTTATTATTATATTACTCCCTCTAATTATATAGTGGGCCTATTTATCACCCACCAACTACCAAGTGGGCCTATTCCATGATTATGGCCACATTACATTAATTATCCCCTTTAAGTACCTCCCTAAGTACCCCATATTATTCTTCCTAAGTACAATTCATAGGATTAAGTTGATATTTTCATAGAATTGCATGTACTATCCCCTATTATAATATATTATATGCATTGAGTGTGATGCATGTTGATTGTATCAAATGATACAATATATGGTATTATTATTTATGGTACTACTAGACTTGATGAATCAAATATGGCCAATATGAATTGTATCAACTCGAACCTTCAATGTACACTCCCACAAACACATGTACAAGGTGGACTAGAAAAGAGTCATATCATGGATTGGGTATTCCCATGAGTGAAAGAAAGGATAGAGGGATAGGTCAAAACTTTGGCGTTTGAATCATTCCTTCACATTTGCATCTAAATCTTCCCCTCACAATTACCTTATGATTATTTTTTTTCTATCCTCCCCCACCTTTCACAGTTACCTTATGATTATTTACTTTAGGTGTTATTGTTCCCTTCACATTGACCTTATGATTTCTCACATTAGGTTTTTCAAAACACACTCTTGTTAGTGACTAATTGCAATTACCTAAAATAATGGTATCTGAATTGTATGAAAATACAACAGTTTAATAACACTTAGTTATTTATTGAATACAACATAATAATGCTAACATAGCGCTCTATATTTATGAACAAGATGATACTTTGATGGAATATGACACAAGCATGGCACTTGCAATGCACAATATACTATAGCAATGCATTCATGACACACACCAACGTAGAGATAATGTCAACAAAACACAAAAGAAAATTAGTAAAATTTTAGAGTGTTTTAGTGTCATACATGTGACACATATGCAAATGCATTGCAAAATTATGAGAAAATTAGTAAAATTTTAGAGTGTTTTAGTGTCATACATGTGACACATATGCAAATGCATTGCAAAATTCTGATGTGTGTTAGAAAAAAAATAGAACAAATGAGAATGGGCTATAGTAATGCAATTAGGAAATGCTACAACCCCATATTATTGTAGTGATTGGAGGATTCAAATTCAAAATGTGTAACTTGCTTCCATTGATCCTATGTATAATGGTCAACATCCTATGCTAAAGTGACTAGCCCACACAAAATTCAATGTTGCCAAGCTTTGTCATCTTGCGGGTTTCGCACCACTTACTAGTGTCTAAATTTTACTTCCTTGATTGGTGATGATTCATGTGGCCACCTTTTATTTTTATAGATTATTTGTTAGATTATGCAATGTTGTCTTAACTATGGTTCATCTACTTCTTATTTAACTACTCAACGTTGTTTTTGGCATTCTACTATCAGTTATGTTGGCCACTAGAAGAGTTGGTCCAATACTTGAGCTTATTCTTCTTCTCAAACTTTTGTGTAAAATTGAGTGTACCCCCATATGTGTTTAATGTTAGTAACTCTAGTTTGGCATTGATACATTAGTACAATCTTCTTCTATAGTCGAAAACAATGTTTTCATATATCTCTATAAAGTCCAACTAAATTATGAATGAGTGGAGCTCAATTTTGTAGTCATCAATTGACAAATCACGATGTTGTCGTAACTGTTGCCATTTCATTCACTAATGTTCCTAAATACTTCACAAGTTGAAATATGTCATGCATTACTTTTACAAATATGCCCCATGTAGTTATAGTCTCTTCATACTATTGAGTGTGTGCTTTCCACCAAGATTTAGTGGTCAAGGGAATCTTCATGGTCATGAGATTATCAACTTCAAAATATCTCTACACTACACTAAAGCACTCGTCAAGTGCCTTAGAATCAATATTTCCCTCAGACCAAGGAACATTGTTGCCAACTGTCACTTTGAAGATATGTATGCCACCAAAATGGCCCAATCAATGCTAAGTGGATGTTCTAAACACAATTCTGGACAAAAGCTACATACTAGCTGAAAATTTCATTGTCTTTTTAAAAACATTCTTCATCAATTATGGACAAAAAAAACAACTATGGACCAAAAAAAACTTAGATCATGTTTGGAAAATCTAGTGAATTTCCTCTTATGCTAAGTGTGTGAGAAGGTTTTGTGAATGTGGGTAGGAGGAGTGGGATTGACCCATGCTTCTAGTACTTAGACTTGGTCTAAATATGCATTCAACTTCAATTTGGTCTATCAAACATGAGAAAGTCCCTACAAATAAAATAAATAAATATATGAAGAACCAAACATTCGAGCTTTAACACCAATTATTAGTCTAACTAATGAAACACAAAGTGGACCAATATATATTAATTTTAGCATGTAAACAAGCAACCATGAACACAATTTTATGTGATCAAGAACTTGTATTACGAACTCATACATATAGATGTGTACATATAGACTTACCATGACTCTCTCCACATGTTTCATCGGAACCTAGGTCATGCAAACACATAATAAATTTTGCAAGGCAATGGCATTATTTATCCTCGCCCTAAGCATGTGCAACCTAGACAAACCCTTAAAAATAACATTTGAATCTTGCCTCATTTTATCATTGAGAACTCTAAATAATATTCTCATAGATCAAATCTTTGAATTATATCTTTTATATAAATATATAAAATCTATATAAAAATCTTTGATATATATATATATATATATATATAATATTTGAATTATATATTTTATATAAATATATAAAATCTTTCATATATATATATAATCCTTGGGCAATCCCAAAACATGGTATCGTCGATTTATATCGATTATGTAAGAATGTGCACCCTATGTATATGAATAGATTTGAAACTTTGCCTCGTTTTCCTAAACATTTAGAATCTTAGATAACGAGGATTTGTGCTTTGGGGATGAGTGCATTTTATAAAGCTTTTGCATTCTCTAGAATTTTAGTTGCATTATCTATTTAGACGGTGATTTGTGGGGGAATATCCACACATCTATGCAAGAGTCACATGGTAGGTTTCCTTGTGGAATGTCAGACAATATGCTACTCCCTTAAAAAAAAAAAAAAATGTGATTGTTTAATGGGATCGTTAATGGTTTAAAGTTCAAATTTATAAAAAGTAGATCTATATTATATTAATTTTGTAGTTTAATATATATATATATATATATATATATATATATATATATATATATATATATATATTATTAAATATTAACAAAATTATAAAATAGATTATGGTAGGTATTTTAAAGGGTAATTATAGTTAGTATAAGATTATATTGGTAGTTTCTTGTTTTATATAAATGTGTGATTGTGTAGATTTTAAAAAGAGATTTGATTTTTTTTTATTAGAATTAGCCATTTAAAAAAAATATATACTTATTTCAATCTTATTGTATATGATTATATCTAAAATTATGTATAGTTTTCAAAATAGAAAGATGCAAGTTAATTTTTTGATATCATCTTTTTTTTTTAAATAAAACAGTGGAACTTGCTATATTAGATAGACAAAAAACTTTTACAGAGTATACAAAAGTGTAGGTCTGATGTCACCAAAAATGTTGTCGATTACCGGAAACCAGCATAGGTGGAGGGTAAGTAGCAGTAGCATGATAAAACATAAAATAGAGTAGCATCTATCCTGCCCGGAGGAAACCAGGACAGATGTCTATAGTCCAAATGCACATAAAACAATAGCATAATAAAACTAGGAACCAAGAGAGCATAAAAACCTAGGTGCCTGGTGACCTGTCGTCCTCGCCAGTCTGTCGCGTGGACCCAGCTAGGATGGTGAATGCTTGCACGCAGAGGGGGCATTTCCTCTTAGCTGGAGCATTGGAAAATGCATCGAGGAGCATGTCCATGCGCTGGCCCATGAGGAGGGCCTGATGCTCCAGGTCAGACATGTGGCCACGAAGGTCGAACGCTAGAGCCAGGTGCTCTTCTCGGAGGAGAGAGCCATGCATGCTTCCACCCACGTCACTGAGGGGAACATTCCTCGAGTCCACCGCCACTCCAAAACCAGCGTCAAACACCCTCTTCTCCGCATCAACCTCTGCAGCCTTCGTTCCTGCTTCATTCACCTGTATGTCATGGCTGCTGAAATTGTCGTCGCCGAGCCAGGGGATTTCTTCCACAATGCAGCCGGGGGTATCGTCTTCCTGTGCCGGAATGGGTCTGTGTTCCTCTCGATGAGTCGCCTCAGTGGCGCGGGTCTTCTCTACAATCGACAGGTCCTCCATGAACGGGTCTTCCACCACTATACAGGGGGGAAACTCCTCCTCAGTACTAGATTCATGTCGGTCTCCCAGTGTATTAGCCTTGACAACTCGGCTACAGCCAGCTCCCGGTTCAGCAATGGTGGCGAGCCATGCCAATTTCTCTGCCTTGGCTTTCTTCCGAAGAATGGAGGTCACCAGAGCCAAGGCGCGTTCCAATTGCTCCTTCCGTCGCTACTACGCCTTATGTGCATCCCAGGCCGCGCCACGGCGAGGTTTGCCTCTCTTTCGAGCCATGGTGAAAGAACAGAGAAATTGCAGGGAAAGGCAGATGAGCCAGGACGAGAGCAGTTGCAGGTGCAAAGCACGAGCAAGCCAACTCTGTCTCGTTACACACAGAGAAAAATACAACGAAAATGCAGAATGTCGGGGCGCGATGAATGTTGGACTGCACCAGAGCGTCCAAGCGAAAAGCAGAGCCGAGGCAGGTGCAGTCCCGCTATGTCCTGGCATATAAAAAATCAAATAACCAGGAGCCGAGGTCACCTGCCCGCACTTAACCCTTGCCATCCTGAGTGCACTGTGGTCATAAATGATCGCGCGAGGGAGAGGTCCCTCCATCCTGTGGCTATAGCTATGGTCGTCCCCCATCGTTAATGCAGAGTTGTGGGTGGCGGCCATCGGCATTTATGCCCGGGCTGAGTGCGATTCCAAATGTCGCCATGGAGCTACGTGTCACCCCATCTGGGGCTTTGATATCATCTTGAAACGAAGTTTTATGAGTAAATTATATGGTGTGTGTTTGGAAGCTTTCTATGATGTTTTAGGTTCCCCTTTCCAAAGCAAGTCCAACTTTTGATAATCGGCTAGCTTTGATGTTCCTGCTCCTATAGACATGTTCAAAAGTGTGTGAGAGAAAATTGTTATGATGCTCTTGATATCTTGAAATAAAGGTTGCAATGTGAAGTTTTGTAATATAAAAACTCCTTTCATCCATTGTATGACCTGTAGTGAATCCCCATAGACTTGTAGTTGGGAAAAAAAAAATATCGGGTCAAACATAGTGCCAATAGTTTGCATAAATTATTTGTTTCATTGCCTACACCAATGGAAAAGGAGATACTTTGATATTGTGAGAGATGTAGAATACCTTTGGCTCCTCCTCTAACATGGTTTCCTTGAGAGGCCACATTGAAATATGCCCAAGGTATTCCCTTGTTTATAACTTCTGAGGTAATATGTTTGGGGATGTGAGTATTTTTTTGTTGAGGGAACGAAATGATATATTTAGAATTTGCATGACACATTAGAATAACTTATTTATCCTCAAACAACTTTGAGTTTCTTGTTAACCATATTCCCTAGGCAATAGAAAGAGGGAGGACCTTGAACCTTGATGTTTCATTGTTTTAGCACCATCTTTTAACAATCCTCTTCAATTGTCAAACCATTCCAAGAATTTTTCAACCCTATGATTCTATTTGATTCCATCCATAATCCTTTCATGCAACTGCAAGACAATATCATATGGGGGTTGGCTCTAAATTTAACTTACACGAGAAGCATCTTCCAATCCCTTCAAAACTTCTTTTCTAAAGAATATCCCACTTACGATATTTGTTATTTAGGAGGAGCCACATGAATAAAAACAAATTGTTGGACATTTGAACTTCTATAATTTTTTCCACCACCAGATCTGTGGCATTTCATTGTCCCCCCAGGCTAGTGCTTTACATCCTATCTTCATCTCATAGTTTTCAATGGGATTCAGGTACAAAACAAGTTGATCTTAATCAAATCTAGTTTTCTATAAAGATACGATGTGTTTTTAAAAGAAAAAATAAGAGAAGGGGGAATGCTAATGGTCAAATCACCTTAACTAGGAAGGTCATGTCACTTGGTTAGTTGTTCGCACAAGGCCACATTGTGATTACTCATAATAACATGGTATGGAAGTTTATTAGGTTCGGTTTACCAATGGATTGGTGGGATTTTACCGCAATTAGCTAAGATTGAATTCTCATCACATTTCATATTGCTTTAACTAAGAATTCTCAAACAAAAAAAGGTGATCATGACTTGTGAGAGTGATTGAAATAATGAGATCAATGTCAACTTATTGATTTACCCAAATCATTTTTTGATTATTTTTATTTCTTTCTTTTGACTAGTTTCCAATTACCTTGATGTGGCAAGTTCACCCTTCCCAATTTAGGAGAGTTTACAATTATTATAGACACTTATGGAAATAAAATTAGAAGACTTTGTGTAAGGTATCATGAGTGGGGGAAATCTATTCCACCAAAAGTTGTCTATAACTCACACTTGGTCCTAATTATTATTACAATTACATATGCACAATGAGCATGCGCACGCACACACACACACACGTAATTTAAAAGAACATCCTACTTTCACCAACATTAATTCTAGATTAATATTATATAGAATAATATATTTCTTATTAAATAAGTTTAATTCTTAATTAATAAAAGGCTACATACAACTACAAACTAAAATTGCCTAGTGAATATAATTGGTCTCACTCTCTAGCTCAAAAGTGAGAGAGATTGTTGGGACCTTTCCATCCCACAATATACTCATTTAAGATCTAAAACATGCCACTTATGGGAAACGAACCTGGGTAGGGAGGTTAACAATAATTTCTCCTCGATTAGTAACTGGTTGGTTTGGAAGATTGGAAAGAGAGAAAAAGTCCTCAAGGGCTTAGATAGTTGGATAGGATGTAAAGAAGCTCATAAAATTCTATATCTTATGATCCATGAACTAAAAAGTAATGGATACCAAACTCTAAGGAAAATTGTTTGAGGAAATCGAGACATAGGGAAACAAATATGGTTAACTTGGAGGGAGATTGGCCTTAGGGAGGAAGATGTAGACACTTTGAAAAAATACACTCAAATTCTTCGAAGATGTTTTGAATTATTAGAGGAAGAATATCAACTCGTTTTGCCCCCGAATCCCATTGAAAACTATGATTAATTAAGAATTAAACTTATTTAATAAGAAATATATTAATCTAGAATTAATGTTGGTGAAAGTAGGATGTTCTTTTAAATTACATGTTTGTATGTGTGTGTGTGTGTGTGTGTGTGTGTGTGTGTGTGTGTGTGTGTGTGTGTGTGTGTGTGTGTGCTCATTGTGCATATGTAATTGTAATAATAATTAAGACCAAGTGTGAGTTATAGACAAATTTTGGTGGAATAGATTTCCCCCACTCATGATACCTTACACAAAGTCTTCTAAATTTATTTTCATAAGTGTCTATAATAATT
>ML797943.1:320620-336618 GCA_009831015.1 Picea engelmannii | reverse complement strand
GTGTGTGCGCGCACGCTCATTGTGCATATGTAATTGTAATAATAATTAGGACCAAGTGTGAGTTATAGACAACTTTTGGTGGAATAGATTTCCCCCACTCATGATACCTTACAAAAAGTCTTATAATTTTATTTCCATAAGTGTCTATAATAATTGTAAACTCTCCTGAATTGGGAAGGGTGAACTTGCCACATCAAGGTAATTGGAAACTAGTCAAAAGAAAGAAATAAAAATTATCGAAAATTGATTTGGGATTTCTAAATCAATAAGTTGACATTGATCTCATTATTGCATTGTTGGATTACTGAGAGGGGGGGTGAATCAGTAATAGAGAAATTTAATCATTTTTAACCATATAATCCAAGTGTTATATCAATGTATCATTATCATCCAATAACTGAAGAGTAAATAAGAAATGAACAAATGAACAATCATACACATACACAGTACACCAGTGTTTTACGTGGAAACCCCAAGCGAGAGAAAACCACGGAATGTTTTTTCTTATATGTCTTGAAGAATTACATTCATTGGAAGCACCAACTTCCTTTGTTTTCCAGCTGCAACTGGAAGGAGGTTCCAACCCCCTTGTTTCTCAGGATACAACTTGAAGGAAGCTCAAACTCCCTTATTCTCTGGCTACAACCAAAAGGAGGTTATAACCCCCTATGTTCTCTGGCTACAACTGGAAGGTGGTTACAACCACTAGTCCTTGCCCCGTCCAACCACCCTGAAGTAGAAGTAGAATGATGGAACCGTTGTCACACTATCACTGTGAGATATACCACTGTAAGCATGTACCAATAAACCTGAACCATGCATCAACTTGTACCTCAACTTGTAATCAACTTGTACCATAAACAAGTGCATCAACCATGCACTAACCTGTACCAAACAACCTGTAATCAACATGTACCATAAAAAAGTGAATCCAACCATGTACCAAGTATGTACCAACCATGTGTCAACTACTCATCAACTATGACTCATCAATATGTACCAACATCATCAACTATACACCTCATGTATGTGCCAACTCATCAACTACTTGTCTCAACCATGTACCCAACATGTACCTTAACCAAAATCCCACATCAATTTAATCATCCAAATATGATTTGTAACTCTAATAGACCTAGTGTAAATATCACATACCTGCAAACCTTCCTTAACTTTCACAACAAGAGACTAGCATTTTCATCAAACTTTCCTTTAGTCTCACATGACTAGTTTGGGATTAGTCAACAACCCTAACTTGAAATAATCATAACTATGTGTCTATAATTAATAAAGATCTGAAAATAGTACACAATGTTCTTCAGTTTGTTTTATGCAATTCCTCTAGGTGTCACTACTTAGAACCTCTAAGAAAAGGAGTTATAGCAAAAATGGCATACCTTATTGAATTCTGGCTTATTCTAGAGAGAGACCTTGTAGAGCGTGCCCCGCACAGAATATTTTTTGAATGGATCTAAAAATGTTACACATAATACTAAATATTGTACTCTAACCAACACATTTAGTCTTACTCAATTTGGATCTATTATGAATAAGTTGTGATCTTTTTACCCGAAACACATATTTTAGACTAGTTTCAGGACTAGCCACAAACCCTATTTTCCATGGAGTGTAACTCCAAAAATAAAACGACCCACAAGATTAATTGTTTACCATAGATACTTGGATATGTTTCATGAATGTCCTATCAATTTCACAGTCTGAATCATTCTAGAAAAAAAGGTATTACGACAATGGTGAGATGACCTGTAAATAAAATACCTTAGAAAACATCATCAAAAGAATTTATCCTCCCTTGAATTTCGGCCTTCTTTTTTCACCTTCCTTGTGAAATTCGTCTTAGATATCCTTTGGTTACCTCAATCACCTATAGATATTCAATATGCTCAAGTGTGATGTAAAATGAGAGACCCTTGCCTCTTATTTATACTCTCCAAATATCTTCCTTAGAAGCATTTTCTACTTCACTTAACCCATTTCTAGGTCACTTAACCCATTTATAGGTCACTTAACCTATTTTCCTAATTTTTAGGGTTAACCACTTTCCATAATTAGAAAGCTCTCCATTACTTTATCATTTAAATATTCCTCCTTGACTTTGTCACCTCACTTTATCATTTAAATAATCTTCTTTGATTGTGTCACTTCACTTTATTATTTAAATAATCCTTCTTGACTTTGTCACTTTACTTTATCATCTAAAAAATAATTTCTTCTTTGCAAGATCTTTGACTTCTTTGACCTTTTGGGGCTTCAACCCAACATATGAGGGTCCTCCAACTTCGTAAATCCATAACTCTCAAACCGTGAGGAGTTAGGTGACGTTCCACATACCACCAGAAATGGTATGACATGTATTATCCATATAGAATAGTATTACCTTCAAATATATTAAAAATCATACCATTATACATGAAACAACCTTGGTTCCATTACCCAAACCTTTGTGCTACCATAATTCGCTACCGAACTTTCTTCAAGGGTTGACATCATTGACAACCAACCTTAATCAACAATCTCCCCCTCTGGCATTGATGGAAACACTCTGATGCAATATTGAAATTATGTCATGCAATATTGAATTCGTATCACTCATTCTCCCTCTGGAAACATGCCTCTGTCCTCTGCATCTCTGTGACCATTGATCCCCATGGAACCATGCCTCTGTCCTCTGCATCTAATGAATCTCTCCCCTTTTGTCATCAATGGCAAAGGTATCTTTCCATCCGGGGCTGCTCCCCCTGACTAAATTGTCCTATTTATGGTGCTTCCTTGTGTACCTCTAAGACATATAAGAAAAGCATTCAAAAACATTCATTTTGGAGTAGAAATAACTCTGAGTCTCTAGCGAAGATACTCAAAGTCTTCTCGTGGAAGTGGTTTTGTAAATATGTCTTCCACTTGTTCTTTTGTGCCCACATAATCAACTCTGATGTTCTTTTCTGCAACCTATTCCTGTAGAAAGTGATACTTGATTGGAATGTGCTTCATCTTGGAGTGCATCACCGGGTTCTTTGAGATACTTATGGTGCTTGTATTATCACAATAGATTGGAATGGGATCATCATACTCAACCTATATATCTGTCAAAATTTGTTTCATCTAAAGAACTTGTGTAGAACATGTTGCTGCTGAAATATACTCTGCCTCGGCTGTAGATAGAGATATTGATGATTGTTTCTTACTTAGCCATGTTACTAAACACTCACCCAAGTAGAACGTTGATCCACTGGTGCTTCATCGATCATCAATACAACCTACCCAATATGCATCTGTGTAGGCAATAAGAGATAAATCATTTCCTTTTGGATACCATAACAAACTCTAATGTTCCTTTGAAATATCTGAAAATTCTCTTCACTGCTAATACATATGATTCCTTTGGTGCTGCTTGAAATCGTGCCACCTGTCTAACTGCCTACATTACATCTAGTCTTGATGTTTTCATATATAGTATTTTTCCAATCATTGACTTGTATTGCCTCTGATTTGTAGACTTTGAATCATCATTTGTGCTTAACTTGCAACTGGTTTGCATGGGAGTGATCACTGGTTTGCAATCTTCCATTCCGAACCTCTTTAGCATTTCTCTGATATACTTGGTTTGAGAAATAAAAATTCCTTGGTTTCTTTGACGTATCTGAAGTCCTGGAAAGAAGGATAGTTCTCCAAGTAATGACATTTCAAATTCATTCTGCATATCCTTTGCAAATTTCTAGCTTAACCTGTCATCATCACTACCAAAAATAATATCATCAACATAAACTTCAATTAATAAAATATTACCTTGACTTACCTTGATGTAGAGGTTGTTGTTTGCACTTCCTTTTCTGTACCCTTCCTGTTGTAGATATTTATCCAGTCTAGAGTACCATGCTTTAGGAGCCTGTTTTAGACCATACAAGGCCTTCTTTAATTTGCACACATAGTCTGCATTCTCTGACAACTGAAATCCTTCTGGTTGTTCAATGTAGACTTCTTCTTCAAGTTCCCCATTCAGAAAAGATGATTTTATGTCCATCTGATACACTTCAATATTTTTGGAGCATGCATAAGCTAAAAGCAATCGGATTGCTTCCATTTTAGCAACTACGGAAAATGTATCTTCAAAGTCGATTCCTTCAACCTGTGCATATCCTTTACATACCAATCTAGCTTTGTTCCTTGTAATCTGTCCATCTTCGTTCAATTTATTCTTGTATACCCACTTTGTGTTGATCACATTCTTATCCTTTGGTCTTGGAACCAATTCCCAAGTGTCATTTTTCTCTATTTGATCCAATTCTTCATCCATGGCCTTGTTCCAAAATTCATCCTTGCTAGCCTCTTCAAAATAGGTTGGTTCAATCGTAGATGTGAGTGCTAAGTGTGTTTGTTTTAGTGAATGGATTCTTCTTCTAGTCTCAACTCCTGCGTCTTTGTTTATGAAAATCTAATCTGAAGGATGATTCTTCTATACTCGCCTTCTAGGTGTCTTTGGAGGCACTTGTTTAAGTTTTTCTTCTGCTTCTGTTATATTCTCTTCATCTTCCTCTTCTACTTCCTTTTCATCTTCTGCTTCTTCTTCGAAAATTTGTTCCATTGATTCATTTTCTTCTTCCTTTGATTCTAGTCTACTTGTTTCATCAATTGTTACGTTGATGCTTTCGATAACTTTGTTCAATATTATATTGTAACACTTGTATGCTTTCCTTGTACTTGAGTAACCAACAAGTACTCCTTTGTCCACACGAGAGTCAAACTTTCCCATTTTTCCATCTTCTCTTTTGATGTAGCATTTGCTTCCAAAAACTTTGAAGTGCTTCACATTTGCTAGTCTTCATTTCTATAGCTCGTAGGGAGTTTTGTCAGTGTTGTTTCTGATCATTACTCTATTTTGAATGTGAACTATTGTATGCACTTCCTGTGTCCAAAATATATCTATCAATTTGGAATATATTAGCATTGTTCGAGCCATTTCCTGTACTGTCATGTTCTTTCTTTCAACAACTCCATTATGTTGAGGTGTCCTAGAAACGGAGAATTGTCTTTTTATTCCATGACTATTGCAGTAGTCCATAAATTCATTTGAAGTGAACTCTCCTCCATTATCAAATCTCAAGCATTTGATTTTTCAATCCATTTCATTTTCAACCATTTCCTTGTATATCTTGAAGTTTTCAAAATCTTCTGACTTATTCTTGAGAAAGAAAACTGCAGTCATTCTCGTATAATCATCAACTAATAACATAAAGTATTTCTCACCTTTTAAACCCTTTGTTTTATTTGGTCCAACTAGATCAGTATGCACAATTTCCAGTGGTCTTTTCATTGAATATTCCTTTGATATGAACCTGGTCTTTGTTTTCTTTCCTTGTTGACAATGCTTGCATAAAGTGTTGGTTGGTTTCGTGATTCGAGGCATTTCTCTAACTGCTTCTCTTATGCTAACTTTGACAAGGTTATCAAAATGTATGCAACCCATTCTTCTATGTCATAGCCAACTTTCATCTTCCTTCCTAGACAACACTTTTCATTTCCAATTTCACTTAATACATATATGTTGCTTGAAGTTCTCGCAGAGTAGCAATCAATTTTCTTGAACCTTCTTTTCTTATCTCACATTTTTGTGAATTGAAAGTATCTTTATGAACTTGGTCACACATTTTACTCACACTTAGAAGATTATGTTTCATATCTTCTACTAGTAGAACATTTTCTGCCTTGGTATTCTTGTTCCCAATTCTGACTGTCTTTTCCAATGATTTTAGCTTAATCATCATTTTTGAAGGAGACTGATCCATCTCTTTTCTTTCATAATGTAAGAAACTTGTCTCTATCACCTGTCATGTGTTTTGAACAGCCACTATCAACATACCAACCATGTTTGTTCTTCTTATCTTGTAGAGCGAGTGTGCATTCTTCATTTCTATATTGATCCTGCTTTCTTATCCATGTCCTTTTCTGAGGTTCATGTCTATGACTGTTGTTATTTTGTTGTGGTTCTCTAAGAGGGACTGCCATTCTACAATCTTTGGCCATGTGTCCAAAATTGTTACATTTGTAACATTCCACTTCAGTGCTTAAAGATTCAAACTTGTTGTAACTTCTTCTTTGTGTTTCACTAGGCCTTCTTGGATAACCCCTTTGTGTATGAATTTCAAAGTTTTGTGTGGTCCTATTGTTGGCTCTGCAATTCACATCTTTATGTCCAAAATTTTTGCATGCATAACATAAACCAAAAAAGATAGTTTGATACCTAGGAGTTGAAGATCTTATGAAAGGAGGTACTCTTATAAATTCATCTTCTTCCTTAGGCCTATCTGTCGGTTGTTGATTCTGAAATATGAATCTTCTCAGTGGAGGAGTGTCCCTGTAATCTTCCTTATAGATCTTCATATCCCCCTTTATTGTTTCTACATTTTTTGGATATGTTTCTTGCTCTGTTGTTTTGGATCTTGATCTTTTTTATGTCTGATTGTATCCAAGTCCGGACTTGTCATGATGATATTTTTTATTATTGATAATGTCATCCAAAACTTTTGAGTTGTTCTACATATTTTTCTTTTGAATGTCCTTTCTTAATGTGATAATATATGCTTCCACATTTCCAATGATCTTGTCTTTTTCTTCTAGTTCTTCTTTGAGTTCTTCTTCAATTATTTTATCTTCTTCTATTTGAACCTTCAAATTTGTGATCATTTGTTCTAATTCTTGAGTGTCTTCATTCTTGTCTAGTTATTCTTGTAGTTTCTTGTTTTCCTTCTTTTCTCTTCTGATAACTTCTATGGCACACATTAATTCCTCTCAGTAGTCAACTTTTGTCTCTTCAATTTCTTCTTCGACTTCTTCATATTCTTCTTCGGAGTCTTCTTTATCAGAGTAATCTACAGCCATGAATAGAACTATTTTTGTCTCACTGTCACTGACTTCATATTCATCTGAGGATGAGATGTCTTCTTTGGTGCACAAGCTTTTATTGAAAACTTTCTTTGTGGTTATTTTGCCTTTATATGTTTGTTTTCCTTTTGAGTAACCTTCATCATTTCTCTTTTTATTATAAGGAAATTTGTTAGAAAAATGACCAATACCATCCCAATTAAAACAAATTAAAGGAGGCTTACCTCTATACCTACCGTCGGTTCCCTTGTTCAGTATTTTGACAAAGTTGGCCACTTCTTCATCATTTTCTAAGATGTCATTGCTACTGCTATGTTATTCTTTTTGAATTCCCTTTTGCTTTGACTTTTTGGATGCTTCTTTTATATCTGGATTTTCCTGTTCAGTTCTCATTTCATATGTTGTGAAGATTCCATGTAATTCTTCCATGCTTATTGAGTTTAGATCTGAAATTTCTTCTAGTGTTGATATCTTAGGGTCAAATATCATAGGAAGAGATCTTATTACTTTTTGAATAATTATGGATTCTTTGATTTCTTCTCCCAATACTATGATTGCATTTACTGTTTCATCAACTCGTAAAAAGTAAGTAGCAATATTCTCATATTCCTTCATCTTAAGTTGTTCAAACTAACCTCTATAATTTTGAAGCTTTGTTGCTTTGACTTTTGAATCTCCTTCATAAATATTTTGAAGTTTGTCAATGATGCAGGAGAATCTCTCCACGCAAGCCAGCCATCTAGCTAGACCACGTCAACACACGCATTCAAGTAGAGAGGTGCAACCATCTCATATTCAAATTTTGAATTTGAATCAAGCACATTTAATGTTTGTAAGGCTGTTAGTGCCATGAAGTTGTGCCTTTGTGCAGGCATTAGAGTAGATAGTCTTAATGTTTGTAAGGCTGAGATCTAGATCCGATCTGGACTAGACAGCTCATTCAATGTAAGTTTAATGTAATTGAATAGGGTAGGTATCTTTGGAGGTAAGAGCTCAAAGAGCCCCTCATGTAAAAGATCTAGAGATCTTCTTGATATAGCAGTAGAAGCAGAGCATAGAGTAAGTGAGAGTTGAGGAGATCCGAGACCTTGTTACAGTCTGCGCTCAGAACACCTTTGTAAAGAGGCATTTTATTAATACAAACCAGAGAATTTTTTCCTGCATATTGTTTGTGTTGTGTGAATGTCTTTGAGTATTCATTTTATGTTGTAGATGTATGTTGTAGGTATGCATTTGCAGGAGTTGTTTGATTTCAGGTTTGGAGGTCTTTGAGGCTTTACACCCGGAGGGTGTGACAGAACATTGCAGGTTCTGATAGTCGTGCATAAGGGTGCATTTCTGAATTCTGAGGGTTCAGACATAGACGTGCCAGGAGGGCATAGCAGCTAAAGTCATTAACTCAGGGGAAGACCTCAAGGTTGTTGAATACCTTGGAGGCAAGACTGTGTGGGATAAAACATAGTGATAAGATAGAAGCTCTGAGGAGTTTTGTAAATCTCTACCAAGTGGGCATTGAGTAAATGCACGGGTTGCGTTGAGGAGGAACTCTATTGTGAGTTCAAAGAGAACCAAAATCACCGAGGATTCTGAGAGCTATGCCAAGAAGGCATTGAGCGGGTGCATAGAGTGCATAGGAGAAGACAAAGCTGTTGAATGTTCTGTGAGAAGACACTCTGCCAGGAGGGAATTGAGTTAGTGTGCAGATAGAGAGCACAAGGAAAGAACTCTTTGAGTTCATAAACAGAGAAGAGTCCAAGGAAGGATCTTCACAGGGTTGTTAAACACCCTGCAGACTCAGCAAGGAGTTTCTTGAGAAAAAGAAGTGCCAGGAGGGCATCAGATTCTCCATCTAAAGGAGAAGAAAAAGGATAAATTCCTTAGAGGTCGAAGCTATAGGAAAAGCTCAGAAGAGATAGCACCTTTGTGCATGCAAAGACTCTGCAAGGAGTGCAGAAATCGAAGAATCCTTTAAGGATTCAAAAGGAGAAGCTCAGGAGGAAAAGTTCCTTTGTGCATAGGTCATAGCGGCAACGATCACAGAGGTAGGGGAACTCTTTGGAGAGTTTAGAGTCCCAAAATCTCAGGAGGAGCAGCGTCATTGAGAACGCGGGTGAGACTCAAAGTTGTAGAGTTCGTAGAGGGAAAGAGCAAAGGTCGAGGCCTCTGGACACTTGGGGAAATCTTCCAATTCGAGAAGAAACAGAAGCTCACAAGAGGAAGCATAGCTACAATCGGATCAGGCCGAAGAGGAGATCTAGACCATTGAAGTTTCACGTCTAGGGAGCAGCGTAGGAGGCGCATACAACAGGAGCAGTTGTGAGCTGTTGGATCTCACACGGATCATCGATAGCCGTCGAATTGGTCGAAAGATGCACAAGGTTTAAACCTCAAGCACAGAGCGGAGAAATCTGAAAAGTCCCAAAGAGTGCAGAGTTATTGGGATTTCAGAATTCGGGATTTCAGAGGTCCTGATGACGAGAGGTCGGGACACTTCACAGTGAAAGTCCCGAAATAGATCTGAGTTGTCCATCCGAGAGGAGGAAACGTGTCATGAGATCACCCATTTCGGGGATTCAAACATCGGGAAATAGAAGAGGAAGGAGTCTTTCGAATTCGTGAGTAGCAAAGTCCTAAAACGATCCAGACCATCCAAGCGGGAGGACACATGGCAGAGATTGGGGAGTCCACCAGGATTTAAGATACCGGGGATTCAAACAGACAGAGGAAGTGTCATAGGGGTCACAGAGTTCTAAAATCCAAAGGAGGATCAGAAGCATCCAAGGAGCAGGGACCGAGAGAACCTTAAATGCGAAATTCCGAAAGGATTTGCAGAAAGCGTCATTTTGGCGTATCAGAGTTCGAAACTTCGGGAGTTCCGAAGATAAGGGTTTAGAGGATTTCGGGGGTTGAAATTCTGAAATCGCGAAGGGTGAAGACCTGAGGGAGCAGTATTTCAGGATATCGGAGTTCGGCATTTCAGGGATCCTGAAGACATAAGGTCAGAGAATTTCGGTGTTTGAAAATCTAAAATCGCAAAAAGGAGGAGAAAGTCGGGACATAGGTATTTCGGCATTTCGGGAATCGGCTTTTCGGGAGTCTGGGGGATAGGAGGTTGAACAACTGTGGTCATATAAGGAGCAGTCACATGGACCAAGGTTTTATCCCAGGGGGCTAATTGTTGTTAAAGCCATTTTGGCAAATCGGCATTTCAGAGATCGGGAGGTCGAAGGGTCAAGGACTCTCGACAACAGGACACGGGAAGGATCGAAACCCGAAAAATATAATTCTTGTCATGAAAAGGGGAACGATCGTGTACAAAGGCCGTGGAAAGAAGGAGGACCTGTGGATCGAATGTTTGGATCCCGATTGGAATCCAAAAGAGCCGCTTCGGCTCGGGAAGGTTTTTGAACGATCATGTGAGCGGATCTCGGCCCGAGAGCTACAGGTCTGCGCCAAGTGGTATCAGAGCATGACTCTGTTTGTACATTGCAGATAGAGGAAGCAGGAAGAGAAGGAGAATACTTTGGTACACATCAGTTTGGTATCAAAGGTAGCTTGCAGGGACAGGCAGAGAGAAGGAAAAGGAAGACAGAGTACTGGAAGCTCTGTAATGATTGTTTGCAGGTAGACAGTAATCAAGAAGACAGTCAGGAGGATTGTAGGAGAAGCTGAAGCACTCACAGTTGCAGAGTGACAACAATAGGTTGCTAGGAGGGAAGACAGAGGGAAGAATGACTATTGAAGGTCATGCACACGGTGGGAAGAAAAACTGCCAGCAATAGGAGAATGTTGCATGGGATAAGGAGCTTGTCGAGATCAGGGAAAGGATGGATGAACTTGAATTTGGGATGCAGCAGGATACCAAGTCGAGATGCATATATGAATGGCCCATGAGGACAAAAGCAAAATGGCCAGTCAAGGAGTTGATGGCTAAAAGACAGCAGAGGTTGTTGAAAATATGGTTGAGGCATGCTGAGAACCTCAAAAGACCAGAGGAGAAGATGGTCCAGGTGTGTGAACCAAAAGCTGGGAGAAACCTCAGTAGTGAGGATGACATGGGGTCGGCTGAAGATCTCAAATACTGCTAGGAGGGAAGAACAGGAATTCCCAATTTTCAGGAGGGCAATGAGACAAGATTACTGCGAGATCTCACAGACTATCATGAGGATAGCCAGGGAATTTCACATTGCCAAGAGGGCAATGAAATAAGGTCACTACAGGATCTCATGGACTGTCAAGAGGGCAGCAGGAAAATCCCAATTTGCCAAGAGGGCATGGGAACAGAAATGAGGCTATGTGAGAGTCTCATGAGCTCAGAAATGGATTTGGATCAACAAGAGCAGCTGACAAGGAAGGAAGATCAGAGAAATTTTTTGATGGTTGGGGGAATTGGAATATTCCGGCCACATAGCCCAGAGGAGGCCAAAGTCTATGTTGTCGATGAAACAACAACAGCAAGAGAAGGACAACTAGCTTTGACTGTTGTGAAAGAAGAGTTGGAGCAGACATTGGAGGCTACCCAAACAGAGGAAGATGAGCATTCTGAGGAGTGGCTCAATATTTTCAGCCAGGAAGCTGAAAAGACTGCAACATTGGAGATTGCAGAAGCAAAAGAAGAAGAGTTAGATAGCATGAGCTTTGTTGATCTATGTGAACAGATTGAATCCTTGGAGAGAAGGGTGATAGTGCAAGGCTTGCACATCCAACAAGTCAAGTTGGAAGAAGACGAAGGAGATGACATGGGAGATCGTGATGATCTGCCCATCGACAGAAAGAAATTGCAGCAGAAGAGACTGCAAGGATAGATCCAACCATTGCAGCAGTTGGATGAGGTGATAGAAGACATCAGAAGGCTGATGTTGAGATTAGCAGAGACTGTCAGCAAGGGAAAGTTCGGGAGAGAAGAAGAAGTAGCAGAAGTAGTAGCAACAGTAGGGAAGTGGGGCAGATGAACAGCTCCATAAATTTGTTTATAATCCAAAAGAGTCGCTTCGGCTCGGGAAGGTTTTTGAACGATCATGTGAGTGGATCTCGGCCCGAGGGCTGTAGGTTTACGCCAGGTTTGAGTTTAGAAATTTGTTTGGGATCCAGGAGGATTTCAGCAGCTGAGATGGGAAGCTCATGAGCAAGAACTCATGAATTTTGCAGCTGAGGAGTATGATGCAGGAGCATCTCTCCATGCAAGCTAGCCAGCCAGCCAACCCATGTCAGTGCATGCATTCAAGGAGAGAGGCACAGCCATCTCATATTCAAATTTTGAATTTGAATCAAGCACATTTAATGTTTGTAAGGTTGTTAGCGCCATGAAGCTGTGCCTTTGTGCAGGCATTAGAGTAGATATCCTTAATGTTTGTAATGCTGATATCTAGATCCGATCTGGACTAGACAGCCCATTCAATGTAAGTTTAATGTAATTGAATAGGGTAGGTAGCTTTGGAGGGAAGAGCTCAAAGAGCCCCTCATGTAAAAGATCTATAGATCTTCTTGATATAGCAGTAGAAGCAGAGCATAGAGTAAGTGAGAGTTGAGGAGAGCCGAGACCTTGTTACAATCCGCACTCAGAACACCTTTGTAAAGAGGCATTTTATCAATACAAACAAGAGCATTTTTTCCTGCATATTGTCTATGTTGTGTGAATGTCTTTGAGTATTCATTTTATGTTGTAGATGTATGTTGTAGGTATGCATTTGCAGGAGTTGTTTGATTTCAGGTTTGGAGGTCTTTGAGGCTTTACATCCAGAGGGTGTGACAGAACACTACGGGTTCTGATAGCCGTGCATAAGGGTGCATTTTTGAATTATGTGGGTTCAGACAGAGACGTGCCAGGAGAGCATAGCAGTTGAAGTCATTAACTCAGGGGAAGACCTCAAGGTTGTTGAATACCTTGGAGGCAAGACTATGTGGGATAAAATATAGTGAGAAGATAGAATCTCCAAGGAGTTCTGTAAAGCTCTGTCAGGTGGGCATTGAGTAAATGCACGGGTTGCATTGAGGAGGAACTATGTTGTGAGTTCAAAGAGAACCAGAATCATCGAGGATTCTGAGAGCTCTGCCAAGAAGGCATTGAGAAGGTGCATAGAGTGCATAGGAGAAGACAGAATTGTTGAATGTTCTGTGAGAAGACACTCTGCCAGGAGGGCATTGAGTTAGTGTGTAGACAGAGAGCACAAGGAAAGAACTCTTTGAGTTCAGAAACAGAGAATATTCCAAGGAAGGATCTTCATAGGGTTGTTGAACACCCTGTAGACTCAGCACGGAGTTGTTTGAGAAAAATAAGTGTCAAGAGGGCATCTGATTCTCCATCTGAAGGAGAATAAAAAGGATAAATTCCTTAGAGGTCAAAGCTATAGGAAAAGCTCAGAAGAGATAGCACCTTCATGCGTGCAAATACTCTGCAAGGTGTGTAGAAGTTGAAGAATCCTTTGAGAATTCAAAAGGAGAAGCTCATGAGGAAAAGTGCCTTTGTGCACAGGTCATAGTGGCAAAGATCGCAGAGGCAAGGGAACTCTTTGGAGAGTTTAGAGTCTTGAAAGATCAGGAGGAACAACGTCGTTGAGAACGCGGGCGAGACTCAAAGTTGTAGAGTTCGCAGAGGGAAAGAGAAAAGTTCGATGCCTTTGGACACTTGGGGAAATCTTCCAATTTGAGAAGAAACAGAAGCTCACAAGAGGAAGCACAGTTGTCGTCAGATCAGACCGAAGAGGAGATCTGGACTGTTGAAGCTTCACGTCCAGGGAGCAGCGTAGGAGGTGCATACAGCAGAAGAAGTTGTGAGTCGTTGGATCTCAAACGGATCGTCGATAGTCGTCGGATTGGTCGGAAGTTGCACGAGGTTTAAACCTCAAGCACAAAGCAAAGAAATCTAAAAAGTCCTGAAGAGTGCAGAGTTATCGGGATTTCAGAATTCGGGATTTCGGAGGTCCTGATGACGAGAGGTCGGGACACTTCACAGTGAAAGTCCCGAAATAGATCTGAGTCATCCATCCGGGAGGAGGACACGTGTCGTGAGATCACCCATTTCGGGGATTCGGACATCAGGAAATAGAAGAGGAAGGAGTCTTTCGACTTCGCGAGTGGCGAAGTCCCAAAACGATATGGACCATCTAAGTGGGAGGACACGTGGCGGAGATCGGGGAGTCCACCGGGATTTTGGATACCGGGGATTCGAACAGACAGAGGAAGTGTCATAGGGGTCACAGAGTTATGAAATCCGAAAGAGGATCGAAAGTGTCCAAGGAGAAGGGATCGGGAGAACCCAAAACGCGAAAGTCCGAAAGGATTTGCGGAAGGCGTCATTTCGGCGTATCGGAGTTCGGAACTTTGGGAGTTCTGAAGATAAGGGTTCATAAAATTTCAGGGGTTGAAATTCCGAAATCGTGAAGGGTGAAGACCCGAGAGAGCAGTATTTTTGGATACTGGGGTTCGACATTTCAGGGATCCTGAAGACATAAGGTCGGAGCATTTCGGCGTTTGAAAATCTGAAATCGCGAAAAGGAGGAGAAAGCCAGGGCATAGGTATTTTGGCATTTCGGGAATCATCTTTTCGAGATTCTAGGGGACAGGAGGTCGGATGACTGTAGTCATATGAGGAGTGGTCACATGGACCAAGGTTTTATCCCAGGGGGCTAATTGTTGTTAAATCCATTTCAGCAAATCGACATTTCGAAGATCGGGAGGTCGAAGGGTCAAGGACTCTCGACAACAGGACACGAGAAGTCCTGAAACCCGAAAAATATAATTCCTATCATGAAAAGGGGAATGGTCGTTTACAGAGGCCGTGGAAAGAAGGAGTACCTGTGGATCGAATGTTTGGATCCCGATTGGAATACAAAAGAGCCGCTTCAGCTTGGGAAGGTTTTTGAACAATCCTGTGAGTGGATCTCGGCCCAAGGGTTGTAGGTCTACGCCAGTCAACAACAGAGACTAGCATTTTCATCAAACTTTTCTTTAGTCTCACATGACTAGTTTGGGATTTTTATTTTTATTTTGTAAGTAAGTAATTGTATTATATAAAAATCCTTCTCAGAACCAGGATCAAGAGTACATTTACTAAGTCATTCAGTTGTAATTACTGAACTGCTCCGTGAGGAGAAACCAGTTCAGCCAACCGTATAGAGTAAGTAGAAAAAATGTCTAACAGTGCTAGAGAAAAACTAGACTATTTAACTACCATGAGAGCCACTGGAGCTAAAGTATGGAACAAGCATTGTGTAATCTGGAACATACTCGGGCAAGAGGCCAGGCCAGGGTTCCTCGATGACAAGTGTCTCGCTGGCAGTCCACTGCATGTCCGTGGCGTTGCTGCGCTTGTCTTCGTGCACCTGGATGCTGGTGTCCCTCTCTTCCGCTATCGCTGCTGAAACTGCAACATCGTCCCCTCCTACAGATCTTTCCAAAGTCTCCTTCCGTGCGAGAGCAGTCATGGACCCTCGAGAACCTGCCTTCCCGTCGCATTGCGGGCTTTCTTCTGCGGTAGCTAGTTGATGGTTGCTTGCATTGTCACTAGAGTTCTCAAGAGCATCACTAGAGTTCTCAGGAGCGCCTGGAGGGGGAGTGGCGAGAATCTTGAGAAGGGTAGAGAGCCTTCCCTCCATCTGTTGGACCCGGAATTGGAGGTCATTCACCCCATCCCGGAGCTCAAAAACTAAGTCATGCAGAATGGCGGAGTGTTCACGTGGCAGCTTGGGAGAGGGCGTCTTGTGACAAGGTCGACCATAGTGCAGCACTGGGGGAGAGGAGGAGTGCTTGCCGAAGGGATAACTCCATGCCAGGGTCCAGGAGGTGTCAACGACAGCTAAGCATTCGAGACCTGGGGTGGATGAACCAGAGGGCGATGAGGAAGTGCGAGGGCGTCGAGGGTGCCAAGGAGAGCCCCGACGTGGATGCATACGTTGTCGCAGCATGGAAAATCTTGGCGTCTGCAGAAGGTCTGCAGATCCAAGGTGGAATATGAAAATCGCCCGAAAAACCATGAAAAACGCAGAGCCGGAGTCGAAGCCAAACAACTAGGCGATAATGCCAAATGAATTCTGCATGGTTCGATGCATAGAGGTGGTCGAGGGGGGTGGGATTAATGCCCCTCCCATCATCCTTGAATGAGA
>ML797943.1:213839-290276 GCA_009831015.1 Picea engelmannii | reverse complement strand
GTCAATTATATGATTAGCATCATGTACATATTTCTTCAATAATGAAACATGGAAAACATTATGTGCTTTTACTGTGGGAGGAAGTGCTAGCCTATAAGCTACAGGTCCCACTCTATCTAGAACCTCAAAGGGTCCACAATACCAAGGTGCCAACTTGGCACAAGCTCCCATTTTCAGGGAACTCTTATTGGGCCTAACTCTGAGATATACATGGTCTCCCGTTTTGAACTCTCTTGGAGTTCTCTTTTGGTCGGCATAACTTTTCTATTGGTTCTGGGCGACCTTCAGGTTTTGTTTTATCCGAGTCACCTGTTATTCCATTTATTTCAACATGTCGGGTCAAAAAGAAATCCTGTTTACAGGATTACTCTAGCTAACTAGAGTGTTACACAGTCTACCATAGAGGGCTTTGAAGGGACTCATCTTTAAGGATTCTTGGTAGACGTTGTTGTAGGCGAATTCTACCAGTGGTAGGTAGTCTTCCCACTTCTTGGGTTGATGCATTACATGCATCCTTAACATATCTTCTTGTATTTGATTCACTCTTTATGTCTATTCGTCGGTTTAAGGGTGATAGGTGGTGCTGAACAACAACTTGGTCTCTAAACCAGCCATCAGTGATTTCCAAAAGTTGGAAGTAAATTTCGTTTCTCTGTCAAACACGATCTCTTTCAGCATACCATGCAGTCTGAATATCTCTTTCATGAATACCTAGGCGATATCGATTTCCTTGCAAGTCGACTTGACGGGGATGAAGTGAGAAGACTTTCTCAATTTATCCACCACCACCATAATGGCGTCATTCGGTTTGGTTGAGGTTGGTAATCCAGTGATGAAATCCATGGAGATGGTTTCCCATTTCCATTCTAGGATTGGTAAAGGTTGCAATAATCCTGCTGGGTGTCGATGTTTTGCTTTAACCTGTTGGCACTCTATGCATTTGGCTAGGTACTTGGCTATCTCTTTCTTCAATCCAAGCCAATAAAATTGTTTCCTGGTGGCAATGATCATTTTCTGGTATCCTGGATGACCCGAGTAGGGTCTTTTATGTAGTTCATCCATAATGAACCTCTTCAAGTCATCACACGCTGGAATATAAAATCTATTTCTGTAAGTGAGTAGACCTCCTTTGGTCATTTGATAGCCTTCATATTTTACTCCGACGGGTTCTTGCTGTAGGTACATGGTTACGATCTAGACGAAGGGATCTGTTTCTTGTGCATTTCTGATTCTTTCCATGACATATATCTCACAGGTGCTCACCGCTGCCAGATGAATTGTTTTCATACTTCTGCTGAGGGCATCGACCACCCTATTTTCCTTTCCTTTAATGTGTTTGATTTCAAAATCAAACTCGCTAAGGAGGGCCATCCACCTAGCTTGTCTAGCATTGAGCTTTGGTTGATCAAACAGGTATCACAATCCACAGTGATCTGTCATAAGTACAAATTTTATTCCCAGGAGTTAATGCCTCCACATTTTCAAGGCATGCACTATGGCAGCCAGTTCTAGATCATGGGTCACATAGTTGACTTCATGCTCGTTCAATTTTTGGGATTCATAGCAAATCACACTTCCTTTCTGCATAAGGACTCCTCCGAGTCCTTCCTTACAAGCATATGTGCACACGAGGAAGTCATCTTCTGGATCGACGATCTTTAGCATGGGTGCATGGGTCAGTAGATGTTTCAAGGTTTGAAATCTTTCTTCACATTTCTATGTCCATAGGAATATTGTCCCTTTCTTCTGGAGGGCAGTGATTGGACAACCAATCTTGGAGAATCCTTTTATAAATCTCCTATAGTATCCTGCTAATCCCATAAAGGATTTGATGTTTAAAACATCCTTTGGGGTAGGCCATTCCATGATAGACCTAATTTTGTCAGGGTCTACCGCTACTCCTTCTTCGGAGAGAACATGGCCTAAGTAATGTATTTCTTTCTAGAAGAATTCACATTTGTTGAATTTGGCATAGACCTGATGTTATCTTAGCACTTGCAGTACAAGTCTAAGATGCTCTTCATGCTCTTTTCTATTCTTGGAGTAAATTAATATATCGTCAATAAAAACAAGCACAAATTTGTCTAGGAACTTGCTAAGTACATTGTTCATCAAGCACATAAAAGTGGCAGGAGCATTAGTCAACCCAAACGGCACTACCACAAAATCATAGTGACCATACCTCGTCCGGAAGGCAGTTTTATGGATGTCTTCACCCTTGATTCGGACTTGATGATATCCCAACCTCAAATCAATCTTTGAGAAAATAAACGCACCCCCCAATTGATCGAATAGGTCATCGATCTTGGGCAAGGGGTACTTTTTCTTTATGGTTACCTTATTGAGTTGCCTATAATCTATACACACTCTAAGGGTACTGTCCTTCTTTTTCATGAACAGGACTGGTGCTCCCCATGGAGACACGCTGGGCCGAATATAGCCCTTATCCTTCATTTCTTTTAATTGTAACTTGATTTCAACTAACTCAGGTGTGCTCATCTGGTAGGGTGTCCTAGACACCGGCACTGCTCCTGGTGCAAGTTCTATCGAGAAGTCTATGTCCCTTCTCGGAGGTAAACCCGGTACCTCTTCCGGAAACACATCTCTATATTCTTCCAAGGTAGGGTGATCGTCAGGGCTTGGTTTGTCATCTTTGATTGTTTTCAACACCTGTATTGCATATAGGGTACATCCCTTTCGGTAATACTTTCTCATTTGCAAAGCTGATATTTGTCTCATCGAGATAGGTTTTCAGATCCCTTGAAGGGTTATCCTCTCCCCTTCCTTACTTACACATTCTAAGGTCTTATGGTAACAGTCCAATCTGGCTTTATGGGCAGCTAGCCAATCCATACCAATCATATGATCATATGATCCCAGGGGCAATATGTTAAGGGTTGCTTGGGTGGGGAATTCACCCAACATTAATTGGTAGGCTGGTATGACTTCTGCTATCCTCCTTTTGGTGCCAGTGGCTAATTGTACCAACCATGGCTTGGTATGTTTTTGTGGTTGTAGTTTACACTTATCAACAACTTTAGGGGCTATATAACTCAAATTTGAACTAGGGTCAATCAAAACAGACACTAGATGGTTGGAAATCATACCTTCTATTTCCACTACTGAAGCTTGGCGGTCAGCTTGGTTATTATCCAAGGTTGCATAAATGTGTGGTACACTCCTGGCCACATCATTGATGGTAGTAGCTTCTTGGATGTTAAAAATCCTCCGACTATTCTGTTGTCGGTGTGGACAGTCTCTCAATAGATGTTCTTCCCCGCATCCCCAACATTTCAAAGGTTCTCTCTTTGGGTCATCAGTTTTTACTGATATGGGTCCAGAAGTTTTATTTCCACTCAAGGAGGGAAAATTCTGCTGGTGCATACTCCGGGCTAGAAAGTTCATTCTTGGGTTCTTCTTGTAATTCTTAAATCCTGGGGATTTAATTCCCCTTTTCTGAAATATTGAACTATTCTTTTGTTTCCATCCTTCGCGAGGTTCTACTCGATGCTCGAACTGTTCATGACAATAGGTTGCCTTTTGAATAATGTCTTCTAGAGTCTTTGGCTCATCAAATTCAATTCTATTCCGATAGTCCTTAGGTAGTCCACTGATGAAGCGTTGCACCTTTGTCTTTTCTGCCTTGATATAGGGTACATACCTCAACAAATCGAGGAATTTGTTGACATATTCTTCTATAGTAAGTTGTCCTAGTTTGAGTTCATAAAACTCTTTAGTCTTTTCGTCAAAATATTTTTCCGACAGATACTTCTTTCAGAAGTATTTCTCAAACTGTTTCCAAGACAGGTCCTCTTTGCGAACCCCTTTCATATTCTTAAGGTCTTCCCACCAAATGGAAGCCTTTCCGTTCAAGTTGAAGGTGACCACTCGGGCCTTCATATTTTCTGAAAATTCATGGACTCTAAAATACTTCTTTAGTCCAAGAAGTCAGGCCTCTGCTTCCTCTCCCTTCTTTATTTCACCGTCGAAGGAGGGTGGTTTGGCCTTTCTGAATTCTTTGACCTTTAGAATTCTTTTGCTTCTTCTGTTTTCTTTGGGGATAGGAACTGGTTCTGCTGCTAGAAGATCCTTCTAAATCGCCAGCTTCCTTCTCAGAGGAATCACTCGGCACTGGTCCTTTACCTCTGGGGTGGACCTTTTTCGAGGTGCTCCTCTCAGTGTGGCCACTAATATGACCATTTTTATGAGTTTCAGGTTCATGCTGCATTTGTCTTTGTAGATCGGATAAACTCTACAGTAAAACTGCGTTAATTTCTGTTTGATTTTCTTGTTCTTTCATCATCCTTTCATTGTCAGCCTTACAACTTTGTAATTCGACCATGAGGCTCCTCACAGTCTTGGCTAGATCTGGAGGGGTCCCTGCTGCACTCCTTTCATCAGACTCTTCGTCTCTATTGTGGGAGCCTTCTCCCACTTCTTGGTGAGTCAACATACTATACGTTGATAATTTCCCGCGGTTGATCTTCTGCTTGTGTGCAAAAGGAAAAACGTTGGTTGTTAGTCAATATTTATATTTATTTATAACCAGTACATAATTCATATTTTCACATATACACACACACAATAGGGTTTTTTTTTTTTCATTCTTAACTTCGTATTTTGATTAGGAAGGTTAAGACAAGGGGTTACTCTTTTTAAGAGTGTTCCGAATAGAGCTTCTGCGCAACTCGTTCATGAGCCCATACAGGCCGAGTGTTGTAACCATGCTCTAATACCAATTTGTAACACACCCACTACGACATAATAAAATTTTATCTTTTCCTCAAGGGACAGAATCCCTGAAGTCCTATGAGGTCCTAGCGCAGGCTAGTTCTTCCTTGTTCACCTCCCTGTGATCGTGGGTTAGGACCACAGGCTAAACAAACCAGGCGCCTTTTCGTGTTTCGCGACTCAACGATACAAGTGAGTCCAATCTTAAAGGTAGAATGGCGAGGGGACTCCGGAATGAAACCCTGGCCGTTGATCTGGGCGCATAGATTCTGGTCATCTAGATCTACCCGCTGCTTAACGACAAAGCACTAGCTCCCTTTCATTAGTCCCTATCTCGATAGGACCACAAACACGCCTAAATGCAAGTGCCTTTTACAACTCGCGATCTCGCGAGTCATGAGTCGAGGACCCTCGAATTTTCTTCATCAATCGTCAATACTCAAGATTCCAATATGGTATGGCTTCCTTCTATCAGCACCTTCAGAGCGTGACCACCAGCTAGGCTAAGCGCTAACACCTCTCGCTACTCGCTACTTCCCAAGTTTCAATGTCGAGCTCCCATGCTCTCATCTCATGAATCTCCGAGACGCGAGAAGTCAACGGAGTGTTGACTCCTTTCTTTGTCAATGCCCTCCACACATAACCGTAGGCTAGGGCTTAAATACCGATGCCTCTCGCAACTCGCACCTTCGTGAGTTCGTGGGTTAAACTCTTGTGCCCTCCTGTTGTGATCTCCCAAGACATGACAAGTCAACATCGGGTTGACTCCTTCCTTGACGCTTTTCACTATCGCAACCTCACAGGTTGAAGCGTCGAGCCTTCACACTCTTATCCCGCGAATCCGTGAGATGCAAGAAATAAATGGAGCATTGACTCTCTTCTCTAGGTGATGCGTATCCACCTGTCAGCCACGCGGGTCCCACCTTGGGGTTCTTCCATGTGTCCACACCCATGCCTCGGCTCTCGACACTTCGTGACTTCTGCAGTCGAGACAAGGTCCACTCAACCTCCGATCCTCTGAATGCGCGATACGCGCGGTGAGGCTCTGATCCAAGGATCATCCGCGTCCTAGATCCTATGGCTATTGTCGCTCCTCGTGATTTCGCGACTTTGCGACTTGAGTTGTTGGGCCTTTGTGCTCCTTTCTTACGAGAACCCGAAGTACGAGAAGTCAACAGGATGTTGACTCCTGTTTCAAACGACACGTGTCCACCACCTATCACCACTTCTCCCTCTCTCTAGGCATCTTATCGTCACACCACCTGTCAACCACGTGGGTCCCACCAAGTGGATGTGCCATGTGTTGCACAAGCTCTCGCAACTCGCAAGCTCGTGACTTCTACAGTCAAAACTGATTCCCCTCAACCTCCAAGACCCCGATATGCGATATGGTGAGGAGGTCCTGACTCAATGGTTTCTCCTACTTCTCGCTATTCGGGACTTCACGACTCCAAGGGTTTGGTCTTCCACCTCCAAACTCACAAACCCCTTATACGCAATGTATCGAGACGCCAGATCCAACGAATGTCCTTCCTCTTTGATCCACGGCCCAGATCACATCGCGATCTCGCGACTCGGGACTTCATGACTCCAAGAGCCTGGTCTTCCACCTCCAAACTCACGAATCCCCGATACGTGAAATGGTCAGATCTCTGCCACCTTTCCTCCAACATGAACGGTCCCAATGTCTTCAGGAATTTTGGGACGTAGTTGAGTTCACTCTCCCACCTAAGTAAAGGTTAAGATCAACAACTTATAGAGCTTCGATGGGTCCCTGGGATCTACGGTCCAGGATCCCATCGCTATTTGCGAAGGCTGAAAGGGCGAGGTGTTAACGCCTACGCTCCTTCTCTAGATCCGTCGGTGTTGCAGGCTTGGGATATTCCGGAAAGGATTCTGACCGTTCATTTACAAAGCAATAGGGTATTTTCTTTCTATATTTGAATCTCGCTATCCCTTCTAATCTTGAATCACGAAGTTCAAACTCTCGGAGCTTCAAGCTCCCATGACCCCAAGACCTTAGAAAGCTACTCTTTCTTGCATAAGGGTTCCAAACTCGAATTGCATGAACCCTTAGATGGTTCTCGGGCAACTATCCCTGATCTTAATCGTGTCTCTAGTAAGGTTTAGTACGGTTACAAGGTTTATGGGGTAATTCTCGAAAAAGAGTACTCTCAAGGGGCCTTCCCAGAATATTACGAGAAACTAAGCAAGTAAGACAATTTTCGGTGGAGCGAACTCATGTCCCAGACTTAATCATTTGTGTAGAAAACAACTATGGCATGTAAGCATACACAGGCATCCATTCTATCAAATCAAATGTTAGGCAAACACTTCAATTCAGAACTACTTACAAGCACATAAAACTGAACATGAGATTATGGCATCAACTTCAAATAACACTCATCAAAAATAACACCAGAGGTGATGCAACTACTGAGAGGGGTGCTCGTTTCCACCCAACCGTAGGCTCAGTGACTCCCAACAGATTTACCACTAGCCACCCCTGAGCTGAGACCACGATGCTGCGAGACTACGTCTCGGTTTGCCAGTGACCGAGAATGAGGGTTACTCTCCCCCTTCTCTGTTATCACTCACTCTGCATATCTCCAGAGTTCTTCCTCCTTCCCTCGCGTCTTCCCCCTCCGCGCTTCTTCCTCATGCATTTGCCTCTTGCGAGGTTGCGTGTGGCGCGATTTCCCTCTCGGTGGTCAGGCCCAAGGCTCCTATGGATGGGCAGTTCACTTCCCCCATCCCTCCTTAATTCCTGAGGATCCATCTACCTACCAACCTGCGAGTAATTTATTTCGGGCCAGCAAGTCGCTCTTGGTTCTCCGGGCTAGTGAAGTCCAAATACGGTATTGGTTTTCGGTGGAAGTTAACACCACCTTTCTAGGTGCCTTCCACCACCTTTCTTCAGCCATCGTGGTCTCTTTTTCAGCATATCCCCTCTCAGCAGTATATATATATATATATATATATATATATAAAACATTATTCACATTCATCGACCCTTTTTCACAAGGTCCATTCACATCACACATTCACATTTTTGAGTTTGCCACAGTTCTTGTCCAGTATAGTTATTTTTACAAACTGGGGGAAACTGGGTGTTACATCCTTCAATTGGGATAGATAATATTTCTTTCTTTCAAAAGAGAAAGGATCTAAATAAATCAACTCTTTCTCAATCTACATAGCTTGATTTTCATCGATTTTATCAAACAGAGTCTTTAACTTCCAGATAGAATTCAAGCAAACAATCCCGCTTATATGAAAGAAAATATCCCTAGAGATGTAGATCGTTAGGACTCCTACAACCTCATCCTTCTTCCTATCAGTGACAAAATTTTGTTGTTCATCCTTCAAATCTAGAACCATGGTCTTTGTAAACTACCACAACACTTTAATCTTCAATAATGTTTCCATATCTTGTGCCCAAATTCCATAATTATGGCCATTCATAACCATAGGCTATGGCATTGAACCCATAATATCAATCTACCAATATAATCCCATATTTAATTTGTGATTTGAAACCCCAAGTCAATCTACTAGATAGATTTGATTTCTCAGAAGCGTTAACAATCTCTACAAGACATGTGGAGAATAGGCTAGATCTCAAACCACTAGCTCTCATACCATGTTGGAGAATAATAGAATTAGGTAGATCAAAGAGTTAGTATTCCAAGAGAAAGATAGTGTCTAAAGACACCATTACAACACTTAAACACAACCAAGCATAGCTCAACATACAAACAAGTGTAAGAAACCAAAATGTTTCCATACATTCATTATACACATTGTGTTCATGAACTATGCTTTTAGATTGAACCATAGGGCCATATTACATAGCACTAGATGTAACCGACTCCCTTGAAGTGAAGAAGATAATTTCCACATAGATTGATTAGGGTGCATAACTAACTCCTTAATTTCTATCTTGTTCTATGCACTAGTCAATTGTTCTTGTGATAACTTCCCAACTAGTTAAATGCTTAGTCAAACTCCCAATCAACTCTCCTATTTGATTGCCAATTATCAACTAATTGTCTCTAGAAGATCCAAAGGTGTGATGAACCTGCAAAACCTATTGTTCCAATCAGTCACAATTGAATTAGGCATGCCATAGAGATTTTTAAAATGTACATGAAGACTTGTGCTACTATTAATGCCTTGAAGGGGTGTTGTAAGGCACAAAAGTGAGCATATTTAGAAAGGTGATCAACAACTATGGTGATTGATTTGTTGCTCGATTTAGGTAACCCCATGATGAAATCCATAGAAATGTCAATCCAAACTATGGTAGGAAATGGTAAAGGTTTTAGTGCTCCTAGAGGCTTCACCATCCCCCCCTTGTGCCTTTGGGATGTGTCATATTCTACCACAACGATGTGGATATTTGTCTTCAAGCCTTTCCAAAAGAATGAATGCTTAATACATTCATATGTTTTGTAAAACATTAAGTTACTTCTTATGGGAGAGGAATGTAACTCAAATAACACTTTGGATTTAAATCTTAAAGTGGGTGGTGCCTCCAAATTTGTCGTTTGATGAAGATGTTTGCATTGTTGTCAGCAGTCGTCGAAGGATTTGGGAAAAAATACCCATCATCTCGTTCTTCTGTTGCGCGAGGGATTCTGCGAGAAACAACTTGACAGGATCTCCTGATCCCTCATGTCTCTTGTCTTCCACCATGGGAGGCCACTTGGGATGGAAAGAGTGATTTTCTTCAAGATAAACTAGCTTGAGACCCAACTCTCTATACCTTGACCTTGTCAGGGACATGCACTAAAAAACGACAAGGCGCAGATTTCTTTGATACCACTGATCGGGATTATTTTGAGAACAAAATGAAGGTAGATATAATAGATAAATGAACAAAGATATTGAAAGAAATGCGGAGATACAATAATACCCAATTTCTATTAATGAGAGAAATGTACAAAAATTGTAAAAATATAGAGTGAATGGACTTGCTAGAATGGTGGCAACTTATCTATGAGAAGCAATGTGATGGCTACGCTCATTAGCACGAAGATGATTATAATGAGGATCCAAATGTCTTTTTAACATAAATAATACATGAGAAAACCTTAAACATCCAAAACCATAACCTTGGAAGATGAAACGCCAAAAGGTTTGTGGGCCTCAATGGGGGTAGTTGATACGTTAACTTCCCAAGGGCGTAACTATTTCATACAATCTTTGTTTGGGGAGCATGATAGCTCGTTGGAAAGGTCTATCCAAGAAGTACACATTATAGTTTTCCTAGAACATGCATTCAATTCATGTCTGGGAATTGTTGTGCCCATAAAATGTTTTTTAGGGCCTCAAAACGGCCTTGGAAGTTCAGGACACAAAAAAGTGTAGAAAAATTGCCAAAATGGAAAATTGTGCTTTGATCTAGTGGAATAGGTGTGTGTCCACCAATATCCACATGGATCATTCCCCCACCATTAGGAAGAAATGGTCCATATTGTTTCAAGTTATCGTGGGAGATGGGGAAGCTTTTGTTGAATCTGAACCTTGGTGAGATGCGTGCCTTGTTGAAGAAGTTGTCTTGTTTGTACTTGGAATTAGCTTGTTGACAGATGTCATGAACATGTTGTTGGAGGGTTTGGATCCATTCAATCAATCTAGATGCATGATCTGCCTTGTTCTGAGTGTGGGAGGAATTTTTCGGTGAATATGCAACATGAAGTGCAATATCAATGGGGGCTAATGGTTGGAACGCCAAGCATGCTTGAAGAGGGTTGTGACCAATATATCTATGAAGGGATCTATTATAGATTTTCTTGACTGGGAAATGTAGAGGCATTCCCGTAGGTGAAGCTAAAATGTCTTTATGCTCTTTTGTAATCTTGTCGACCTACTTATGTTGGATAAAAAGGTCTTGGGCCAAGGCTATAGTGGTCATAGTGTCCTTCTATTCACCTCATGAACAAATCGTGAAGAGAATAAACTTTTTGGTATGAGAGATTACTTTATGGCACTATTTTTCTACAATAGTAGTCATAACTACCTCTGGTATCCTATAGAGCTAACCCCCCAGGGTAACAATGACACTACAGGGTCAAGAATTATAAACAACATGATGTTTCCACATATATGGTCGGCCTAAAAGAACATCAAAAACTTCTAGTGGGGTAGCATCACACAATACCTCATCCTTGAAGGGCTTGATGCCATAGGACAAGTGACAGTGTTGGCTAACACGAATATCTCATCCCTAGTGAAGTGACCCGATGTTGTATGGTCACGGGAGTGGTGTTTTTGAAAAAACCAATTGCTTGACAACCTCTACTGAGATGAGGCTATTTTGGATTCTATTATCAACAATGAAATGCAGTGGGGTCCCCTTCACCCACATCTATAAATGGAAGAGTTGATCCCCCTCCTCAGGCTCCTCTAGTTATTTTGGTTGGATTTTTGTGGTCATGATGATAGCAGTGGGTTCTGCATCAACAATCTGTTTCCTTTTATTGTTGTTAGAATCAGATTCAGAATTAGGTTTCCATTCTTTTTCTTTGAGATCAAACACCAATTATTGTTTCGAGAAACATTCATCGGTGTTGTGTCAAGGGCTTTTGTGGAATTCACACCACTTTCCAATGTCCTTCTTCGTCTTCCCATTACTCTTCTTTTCATATGGATTGGACTAGTAGTATTGAGGTTGGTTGTTCTGTGAGTTAGGTCTTCCTTTAACATACTTTGGTTGTTGTGGATTTGCAAACCCAAACTCTTGCTTGTTCTATTGCTTAAATTTTTGCTTGATTTTGATAAGCATATCGATAAGCATCTCCCAATGATGAGATGTCCATAAACTTCATTTTTGTTTGGTTGTACCTGTGAAAATCCAAATGGTATTTTAGAACCAGATGTCTCTCAGAGTCTTTGATACCCAGCTTGGTGTGCAAGGTAAGGAAGTTATTTGTGAACTATGGCACTATTTGGCCCCTCTCTTGATGTAGTGTGGTCCATCTCATGTATTGGTTGTCATAGTTTCCAACATGGTAATAGTGTTCCTTGATGACATCCATAAAAGAGTTCCAAGTGGGCTTGACCCCAAATATTCCAGACTCCTCTGTGGATTTTTTCTCACAATAAGTCTCCCACCAATATTTGACATGGGAGACATCCTTTAGGAGTGCAAAGATGATCTTTTCCCTATTGGAAAAATTGTGAACAAAGAAATAACCTTCTAGTAGATTCAACCAATTTTCCAAAGAATCTGCATCTATTTGACCTTCAAATATGGGAATATCAAAATTAACATGTACCTTGAAGGGGGTGGTACCTGCAAAGTGGTCGCTTGACAAATATGTCTTCGTTGTTATCGGTAGTCATCGAAGGATTTGGGAAAAAAAATCCATCATCTCGTTCCTCTATTATGCAAGTGCTTCTGTGAGCAACAACTTGATAGAATCTCATGCTCCCTTGTATCTCTTCTCTTCCTCCATGGGAGGTTGTATGTGCTGGAGAGAGTGGATTTCCTCAAGAGAAACTATCTTGAGACCCAACTCTCTATACCTTGACCTCATCGGGGACACACATTGAAAAAATGACAAGGAGCAGGTTGCTCTGATACCAATGATCTAGATTGTTTTGAGAACAAAATGAAGGCAGATATATAACAAAGAAATGAACAAATATATTGTGAGAAAAACAATTTCTATTAATGAGCGAAATGTATAGAAATTGTAAAAATATAGAGTATATGAAATTGTTAGAATGGTAACAGTTTATCTCTGAGAAGAGATGTGATGGCTACACTCATTTGCAAGAAGATGATTACAATGAGGCTCCAAAGGCCTTTTTAACATAAATCATAAATGATAAAACCCTAAACATCCAAAATCCTAACCCCCAGAAGATGAAACTACAAAAGGTTTGTGGGCCCCAATGGAGGTAGTTGATACGCCAACTTCCCAAGGGCATAACATTTGTATACAATCTATGTTTGGGGCGCACGATAGCTCGTTGGAAATATCTAGTCAAGAAGTACACATTATGATCAACCCATACCATGATTTTGGCTATCATCTGGGAATTGTTGTGCTAAGAAAACATTGTTTAGGGCCTCAAAATGGCCCTGGAATTTCAAGAACCAAAAAAGTGTAGAAAACTGACAAAATGGAAAATTGTGCTTTGATCTAGTGGAATAGGTAGGCAGCCACCAATATCCACCTGGATCGTCCAATTGAAGAAATTTATTGGAGAAACTCCCAATTTTTTAAAAGCATGTTAGTATAGTGTATCAACTAAATAAGTCCTTGTTTGTTTTGAAATAGGTCCCTAGGACTTGGTATGAGAAAATTAATAATTTCTTTATCGACTTTGGTTTCAAACATTGTGAATTAGATCGTAGTATTTATGTATTGCATGTAAAAGATGAAGTCTTAATTGCTCCATTATATGTGGATGACTTAGTCATCACTTGAAGTAATGTTGCTTTAATTTTGGGATGGGAGAAATAATTGACGGATACATTTGAAATGATTGACCTTGGTCTCTTACATTACTTTTGGGAATCCAAGTTTTGAAAATGGATGATGGTATCTTTATTTCTCAACGTAAATATGTAATGGATATTTTGCAAAGTATTCAAGATGGAGGACTATAAACCTTGTGTTACACCTTTCAAATTAGGAGTGAAGTTGACCAAATAATGTGATTCTGTGAGAGTCGACACGGCCCTTTATTCATGACTGGTTGTTAGCCTTATTTATTTGACTCATAGTTAACTTGGTGTTTCCTTTTTTATTAGTGCATTTACAATTTATGCAGGATCCATGAAAAATCCACTGGAAGGCTGGAAAAATGATCGTGCATTATATTAAAGGAACTTATCAAATTTTTACAAAGTATTCCAGTATTAATACAGACCTATTGGTCAATAATACATACTTGGATTGCATGGGAGATGAAAATGACATGAAGTCTAAATATGGCTATGTGTTTTGTCTTGGTTATGGACTGATGGTTTGGTCATGTAAGAAGCATAAGGTGGTATTTATTTCAAACACACAAGCTAAATATCATGGTGCAGTAAACACTAGCACATAGGTGGTATGGATTCGATAGCTCTTGGTCGAGCATGTTTTTTCAGTTGAGACATCAATTGTGATATTTTGTGATAATCAAAGTGCGATACTGGTTGAGGAGAATCTTAGTGCTCATAATAAGATAAAGCATGTGGAGCTTGATACTCATTAATTGAGATAGTTGGTACATGATAATGTCGTGAATCTTGTTTATTATAGCACATGTGATTAGGTTAGTAATATCTTTATTAAGCTTTTATTGGAAGATAAAATTGTGAAAATTCAAGCTCTACTTAAGCTTTAGGAAGCTGCAATTATGGAAGGGGTGTGCTACAATGATTTGAACTCCTAAATTACTAGAATAGTCGACTGGTGGATAGAAAAGGCAGATTTCAAGGAATCTATTAGGCATCCTAACCATTGTATGTGGACTAGATCTTCCTCACTTCAAGGGAATTGGCCACTTCTTGAGGCTAGAAAAGGATGGCCCTATGGGTTGATCTAGTGCATTATAGTATGTATGTTCTAATTCATTTTGATGTCTTCTTCATTTATTGAGCTATGCTAACATGTGTTTAAGTGTTATAACGATGTCTCTCAACACCACTTTTTCTTGGAATTATCAACTCTCTAATTCACCTAATTCCTTGATTCTATGATAGATAATGAGAAAAAACTTCTAACATATATATATATATATATCACAAAAATAAAAACTTAAAAATATATAAATAGACTTACTGGAAAACACCACATTTCCTTTCACAAAGATCATCCAAAATTATGTCATATATACACACATATGCCATACTAAAACAAAATCATTTTTACATCAAGATGAATTTAATTATCTGTGTCCTCGCCCTAAGCATGTGCAACCTAGGTAAGAATAGTATTTGAATCTTGCTTCGTTTTATCCAACATTTGGAAGCTTAAGTAAAAGGCATTTTACACTCAGGGACAAATAAAGCCCTTGCATGCTCTATATGAGCGTATACACACCTATGATTTCATATATACACAGATATGCCATATGAATTTTAAATTTTCATTTCAAGAGTAGCATGAAATTCTTAACTATGGTTTAATATGTGGTAATTGTATAATATGTGGCAATGGTATGGCAAGTTTTTCCTTCATGGTCACTATTATATAGTGCTTTCCTCTTGAGTGATGGGTTGGTGCAGTGTATGCGTAGGTTTGAATATTATGCATTGATGGCTTTTGCGAACCAGTCTTTATATTGTAATATTTCATTAAGTGTTTAAGTATTTATGCATTGATGGCTTATGCGGGGACTAATAATGGTTTCAATATAATCATGATAGTAAAGATTATATGTCTCTCCTCAAATATTTCCACATGTATTGTATGTCTCTCCTCAAATATTTCCATCATGATAGTAAAGATTATATGTGTTGTATGTCCCTCCTAAAATATTTCCACATGTTTTTTACAATGTCCCTCTCCTTACCTCTCAAACACCTTGATTGACATGAACTCTAGCCAGATCCAGACCTAGGATCTCCACTAAACTTCACTCATTGATAGCATCTATTGCAATGGATCATCATAGTGTTAGGATAATTTTAACCTAACACATATCACTTTCTCATCTAATGACTAAGATCCCAACATATTCATCATTTTCCAAGGACAAGCCAACATTTTCATTGAATCCCTTACACTTACACCTAGGGATTCTAGATCCACTTTCTATTTAGACACCTAAATTTAATTACCTAAATATAGTGGTCAAATGTGTAGAGATGTTCTATATTCATGGATTTGTAGCCTTGTTCCCTACTTGCAAACCTTCCCAAAGATGATAAAAGAGAATATCCTCCTTCTTGCAAGTAACCATTTAAACAAAATTTCCTAAGCATAGTGGTATTCTCACCAAACTTCTATAAAGATATATGTGGGGGTCATCAAAGAATAAGCTACCAACAACACTCTTACATGCATTCTCCATTTTATTTATTTAACTGAATGTGCAAGATGGCCTATCTCTCTTGACTGGAGAGAGTGATAATTGCTCTTCACAAAGCTTAAAATGATCTCTTATCACAAAAAGGTGAAGGTGTTTAGATGGGGCATCCTAGAAGGAGGCTTAACCTCTTGCGTAATACTCAAAATTGCATTTTGTCTTACCCAGTTGGACCATTTCCTTCCATTGAAAATTGGAAGGAATGTTGTAATATGTCATCTCTTTTGAATATGATCTGGTGTGGATCATACCTTCTTCCTTGTAACTGGAAACAAATAGAAATGGTGTGCAGATGGTGTACGGTTGAGCTGCAAGTGGAAAACATTGGTCACAACAAGGTCCTAACGGTTCCAGTATTCGAAAAGTAATAAACCAAATGAAATAAATCGACCGACGACCTTTATACTTTTCAAAATTTGTCGGGGTGTGAGAAAATGGTTTCAAGGAAATCCACCTTTCGTTCTGCAATGCACCCGATGATGCCATGTACCCTCAGGAGAAAATCGTGGTTTGAATTGTGGGATCGCCTTTTGGTGTTATACTCTGTGCAACTTCAACCTCCACAACTATTCCCGGCCGTTGATCTTGACGGATCATGATCAATGAAATTTTGGGCCCAATCAACTTGCATATTCCTCCAGATTTAACTTTTCCCTACCATCTTTAGACCTTCTTTTATTTTATCTAGTTTCCAAACCCATTAGTTGAAGGGAAAGAGCTCATTTTTTTTTAAAACACCTACGGGTCGTTGGGCTTCTGACATCCCTAACGTTTGTCACATGGCGTACTTTTCATTGGTATATAGCTTACCGTTTCTCCACCAATGTTTCTAGTCATCATGCTTCTGACATCCCTAATGTCAGTCACATGGTGTCCTTGTCATTGGTATATATTTGACCATCTTTGCACCGACGTTTCCAGCCATCGGTCTTCCGACGTCCGATTTCGTCAGTCACTTGGCGTCCTTGTCTGTTGGTATATAGTTGATCGTCGCTCCACCAATGTTGCCAGTCGTCGGTCTTCCGATGTCCCTAACGTCTGTCACATGGTGTCCTTGTAGTTGGTATATAGATGACTATCTCTCCATCGACGATTCCAGTTGTCAATCTTCCGACGTGCCTAACATCAATCACATGGTGTCCATGTTGTGGAGACCGACGAAATGGGACATTGGAGTTTCGATGTCTCTAGCGTCGTTGTAGCGATGACCATATGGGGTTTGGACAGTCAAATCTGAGATGACACGTTTCCGCATTAAACGTCGCAATAGAGACGATACCTTTGGAGTTGGAAAAGCGACGTCATGTGAAACGACGCTTGAGGGGGTCCGATGTTTTTCATTCTCTTGAAAATATAAAGTGTCAATTGCGTCGAACGCGTCATCGGAATTTGACCCAACTGTACTAGTGATACCATAATTTTGGCTATCGTTTGAGCATTGTTGGGCCAAGAAAACATTGTTTAGGGTCTCAAAATGGCCCTGGAATTTCAAGACCCAAAAAAGTGTAGAAAAACTGCCAAAATGGAAAATTGTGCTTTGATCTAGTGGAATAGGTGGGCGGCCACCGATATCCACCTGTATCGTCCGATTGAAGAAATTTATATGTAGCAACTCCCAAGTTTTGAAAAGGATGTCAGTATAGTGTGTCAACTAAATAAGTCCTTGTATGGTTTGAAATAGGGCCCTAGGACTTGGTATGAGAAGATTAATAATTTCTTTGTCGATCTTGGTTTCAAACATTATGAATTAGATCGTAGTATTTATGTATTGCATGTAAAAAATGAAGTCTTAATTTCTCCATTTTATGTGGATGGCTTAGTTCTATAGTGGGAAAACCCCCCTACGGACTACACTAGGGTTCTAAAGTGCAGGCAGAGTTGACCGTCCAAAGTCTCCTACTTTTAACAACTATCCCAACAACACCTCACATTCATGCATAAAGTACAAAGTATAGGGATCTGGTGGTCTTACCTTAAACTCTGCGTTAGGTGTCAATCCCTATGCGTTCAGTCGCTTCTCGACTACAAATATCCTCCCAAGGCTGACCTGCATTCACCAAAAGACAAACAAGAAACTACGAACATGCATTCTATATATGAATTAGTAGGTTAGATGTCATAACAAAATGTAAATCAAGCATGAATATTGAACACATCATATGGCGGGACAAGAAAAGTACTTCTTTATATTAATCTCACAGAGTTACTTACAAAATGAGATTGGTGACTACTCCTCAAACCCAGTCCTGGACCCCTCTTCATCAAGCTCCAACTACTTCCACGTATCCTTCTTCTCTCACACTTCTCTCTAGAGAATGGGCATGGGCTTATGGATGAGGAAAAAGGCAAGAATAGGGAATTCTGGCTCAAAACTCACAATGTGGCTGTAAATTCCTGGGGCAAGGGGGGAAAGCAAAATGGGCAGAGTTTCATTGTTGCTATGTTTCTCCTTGGAATGATACCCCAACACCTCTTTTTATATGACAAAAATATGGTTATTCGGTTGGGTGACAGGTTATAGGCGATCAATTGGTTGGGAAACTACCCAATAGCCCGTAATCTCAATGAATCCCTTGCAAATTTTTATTTTTTACAACTTTTGTGGGTACACGCGGGATATAATGGCACAACTAGCGTATGTACACAGGCAGTAGTGGAGAAACTAGCGTACATACGCGGTCAATATTGGTGCATGGCATGTACATCTTCAAAAATTGTGCTTTTAAGAAGATTTGTTTTGTATTGGCTTGGAAAAAATAGTCAGTAAGATGGTCTGATGCCAGGTCTGCATGTGTGGTGCAATTTAGGGTTATAACAAATGCCCCCTAATGTGTGAGGTCAAAAGAGCATCTGATGGCCGAAATACATTACAAATCTTTACCAACGTATGAAGCGAGTGAGCCCAGGATCAGAGTTCGGGAGGTGCCATCTGCAAAATAAGAATTGTCTCACCGAGGCGGGCATACCCATGCTCAGGATGAAATAAATCATGGTTGCCAATCAAATACACTGCATATCCATGTCATATAACTATATAAAGTGTATCTGTGAGAAATACACAACGGATCTACATCTCAAAATCAAAGATACACATGTATAGTATCCATCTTCAAGAAGCCAACGACACCTGATGGCTGGAGATGAGGTCTCCAGAGCTTGAGAAAAAACTTCAAGATCTTAAAAAATTGGGTAGGAGTGCAATGCGAGTGTACAACTTCACTACCCAGAGGTCTTCGACGGCTCGTCGAGGAACAGACAAGAGGATCTCGGTGATCAGGCAGTTAACTTCATTGATTTCAAACAAGGACGTGATTGGAGTTTAGGGATTGTCGGGCATGAGGTCAAGAGACTAACTACATAAAGGCTGACTCAAGTTGTGTAAAAATTTCCTTGGACAATAGCACGACTGATGATCTGACTCAGGCAACATGACATTGACATAAGTTCACGATGCAAGAGGCAACGCAAACTCTCCATATGTTTGGAAGAATAACCAAATGGAGAAGGACACAACTCTATGTTACGAGAATAGCTTCCTAAGTTCATATTAAATCCCAAATCTTGACGAACAAATGGAAGGATGTGCTTTGTCCAAGGGCGACTCATTTTTCTACTATAAAAATAAAATACTTTTCCCATCCTCTTTTTGGGGTATATTTGATTTTTTTGTCTTTTTCAATATTTTAAAAGCTTGAAAAATAATAAAAGAATGCTATGTTACAAAGGAGGAACGAGTGTCGCAAGCATACTAGTTCCAAGCACAAGGAACACACTAATTCTTAAAGAAAGGAGACATGTGCAGGGAAAGGACACTCGGGAAAATTCCTCCATGGGTCAAGGTGTCAAGGTGGAAAGGCAAAGTGCTACAAGGCTTGCATATAAGGCATGTTTCACAGGTTCAGTTGAGAGCAACATGGAGCCGGCATTAGGCCAAAGACGCAGGAATGCAAATGTGATTAATAGGACACAATGATAACATCCTTCAATGTAATTTTTAAATGAGCCCAGAGAAGGTAAGCTCGATGGTTTTTCATTTTTAGAGAGTTTGAAAAAGCACAAAAGAAGACTCCATTGGGGTACCTTTTTCAAAGATAGTCTAGTCGACTCAAAAAAAGGGATAAATTAGCATCGAAAATACATCTATTCAAAACCATTTTAATGAGTGTGATAAAGACAATATCACTCAGCAATATTTTCAATTTTAAGGAGTCTGAAAAGAGCTTAACTATGGACTCGCTGCCTTTTTCTAGATTTAGTCTCCTTAGCCCGAAAAAGGTGAAATTTACTAAGGAGAAATCTCCCAGTGAGACAAATCTCCCGAGGTGTACCTTTTTCCTCCTTAATCTACAGGCCGGAAAAAGGGGTAAACTCATGCTAGTAGATATTTTTCTAAACCAATTAATGAGTGTGAAAGAACAAGGTCACTTGACGATCTTTTCAATTTTAAGGATTCTGAAAAGAGATTAACTATGGACTCCGTAATGGATGTTCTTTTGGACCGGTTTAACGAGTGTGAAGAAACAAGCTCACTTGGCGATCTTTTCAATTTTAGGGAGTCTAAAAAAAGCTTAACTATGGACTCCGTGGGGGTTCATTTTTCGTAAATTTAGTCCCTCAGGCCCGAAAAAGGGTTAAAATTATACATGAGAATACTCTTCTAGAGAACCGAAGTTCCTACAGTATAACTTTGTTCATACAATTGACCATCCAGACCAAAAAAGGGGTAAACTACCATCGGACAAACGTGCCTTCAAATTTTAGTTTGGCGAGTGTGAAGGGCGACAAGATCGCTCGACAATCTTTTCATGTTTAGAGGGTCTGAAAAGGGCTTAAAAGAAGACCCATTTGTTTTTGGGAGTCCCGAGGGTGAGGCTAAGAGTGATAATATATTGGATGTGTGAAGGCTCAAACTCGTAATCAAAACAAGAGTAAAAGGACTCCTGAGCCTATAGTCATTAGCGACGACATGGACACCAAAATGCAACCAGGATCTACCTAGGGCATTCATGTGAGGGTAGGATCTACCACTAAATTACGACACTTCTAGAGAAGCAATAACAGTTCTGTGTCGCAATTCGGTGGGGTCGATCCTATGGTAAAGCGAAAAAGACAACGAGGTGCAACAAGTGGAGGTGGAATCCTAACTTAAATGCACAAAGTTGGAAAAATGACTTTTCACCAAAGGACCTTAAAAGTGCCCCAACTCCAAAAAATTTTGTCTAACCAAAGGTAAAGTGTATCATAACATCCAATGAGAAACTCAAGAACCACGTTACATGATTTTCAAGCCAGAAAAAATGACAATGGGGGTCAAAAAATGGCAAAAAGGGCCAAAAAAGCCTATAAATAGAAGCTGGCAACTCATTATCGCCATTGCAAATTGAGAATTGATAAAAAATCCAAAAACACCCCTTTGTGAAAGAAGTTTATTCCGAGAGCTTCAGTGGATGAAACAAACTTCCCCTTGGACCAAGTAAGTACAAACTAGCTCCTCCTGCAACTCCATTCTTTCTTTTTGCATTTCTTTTTGTTTTTGGGGGGGCACACACCTTTAAAAAGGTCAACCCTGTGTGTACGTGGGTTGTCTAAGCATAGCCTACGTATGCACACATGAAAAGAATAATCTACCCACATACATACGTGACTATGCCCAATACAACCCGCGTACACCATCTTACATATGAAAAAAAGTGAAAATTCATTATTTGACTCCTCTTCGAACTTGACATTTTGCAGAATGTATGTCCATTGGAGAGAGAGGGAGCATGAGGAAATTGATATACTGGTCGATGAAGACCATGTTGATGTCGTTGCATTAAAACAATGTGGGTTGTGGAAATTATTCTGGTGTCCACTCATGAGGGCACAACCCAGGCTGTTGAACTCCTTAGTGGATTACTGGCACCCAGATGCAAAGGCATTTATGCTCAAGGGACAGTCGTTGACTCCAACGACTGAAGATATTTATTTTCTGACTAGCCTCTCGAGGAGAGGGGAACCAGTCAACCTTCGTTCTTTTCCCTTGGTCCTCACAACATTTCCAAGTTGATCAGGCAACACTGCGAGGCCGAAACAGATAAAGTGGGTTCCTAGGTAGCGATCCACAAAATCACCAACCTATCACTAAAAATGATAGTTTTACTTATTGGGAAAATCAATGGATCTGCAACTTTACATCAAGCCTCCCAGGCGCATATGCATTGCACATTATAGTGCTTAAATGCACGAGTGTTTGATTGGAGTACAACCATGCTAGAGTGCATGAAGAGACAACTCACAGAGTGTCGTGGGTGAAACAACAAGAACTTTGGGTTCAGGACTATTCTATGCTCTTTCTTCTTTGAGAGGGTACCCAGTCTTAGTCCATGAGAGACAGTACGGGGGCACGTGGCATCCCTCCCAGCAGTGTGTATATGGGCTGCATTGTTGCCACGACAGGGGGGAGGGAGGACCATTGAGGCCTTCGATGATACTTTTTTCGACTGGTGGTCTCAACAGATTCTAGCTATAGAGGACTACCCCTATGCTGGGATCAACTTCTCCAGGGATCCTGACATGCCTGTACCTCCCGAACCAGAGTGAGGAGAGTTAGGTACGTTCGCTTTTAAAAGTTTTTAATTCTTTTTTATATATATATATATCATTTTTATGTATACCAGAGTACTTGCCAACTTTGTATCTGTTATGTATAGATGTGGGACCAGTGCGTCCAACTAATTTTGCGTGGAGCAGGCACCGTCCATGACCAGAGGCATTACCAGCAACGATCGTTGGACCAACAACAACAACGAGGGTACCTCCAGCCGGGGAGGCTGAGAGAATTTTGAGACGAGTGGAGCGGAACTTGACCGCACTCACATGTACTGTGCCCATGGCTGAGATCGAGGATCTCTCGCCATCTATGCAACCTCATGTTGTTGGGGTGCCATGGACCTGGGTCCAGCTATTTCAGCGTTTAAAAAACACTATAGTCCACTATGGCAGGCATAATAGGCCTTGTGCTTATCTTAGGATGGACCATTTTCGTGCCAAGGGCACTCTTTGTATATTTTTGAGGGCATAAGCCCCACGTTATATACCAGAATCGTTATTTTTTGAGGCGCTTGCGCCCACCTATGTACTCTGATACTTTTAATATATATATACACATCTTTTTGTCTTATGGGTTACATTTATTTACAAATGTATTTACATGTGTATGTGTGTGTTTTTTATTACGTGTGTGCAATATGTCAATCTAATACTTGATTAGCTAGAGTATTTGTCATTTGATTCAATCTCCTAAGAACATGGATATACATAATGTAATCAAAACAACGTTCTAAGAGACGTACCCTAAGGAATCGTCGATGTAGAGTAGGATCATAAACGCGGTAAACCCCATTTAACTGGAACACAACCAATTGTGCATCTAAGTAGACCTGGAGGTAAGAGATACAATGTGACAAGGCATCACAAAGAAACTCTATTACTGCACTATATTCGACGACATTGTTTTTGGCGTCACCTAAACAAATACCTCCAGAAGATAATAATTGGCCTTGAGGTGTGAAGATCACCCAAGCTACAGAAGAAAGCCTTCGAGTGTGTCGGATAGCACCGTCTGTGAATCCAATGAACACGTCTGATTCACTTGACATCTGCCACAGTGAAAAAGATGACATAAAAAATGACACGTCCATAAAACAAAAAAGACCAAAACTAAAATGTATAAGAACTATACACATATACAAGAACTCACCCAAGGTGGTCCACCTACGAGTAATACTTCTTGAGGTAGAGCCCATTTCTAGGCTCCGCTAAAGCTTTCCCTTCAAATTCAACTAGACGATAAGCGCCTTTCTTTAATACCTCCTTCACGATGAACGGTCTGAACCACATGGGTTTGAACTTGTCTTCCCCCAGGGGATCCTTATCTTGGTCATAGACCAGGACAAGGTCACCTTCGGAGAAAATCCAAGGATGAACGGACCCATCTTACTGACACTTGACTTTCTTCTTGTGAGCCTCATTAGCCAAGGTTGTCTCGCGTCATTTCTCATCGAGTTGCTCGAGATATAATAAGCATTCCTCAAGCGGTGAAGTGTCTGGCAATAATTGTACTGCCAACTTAAGAGATGGGATCTGGCATTCTATAGGCAAGACTACTTCCAACCTATAAACGAGTTGAAAATGTGAGAAACCAGTGGCAATATTTACAGACATTCGATAGGCCCACAATGTCGAGTACAACATCAAATGCCAATTTGACTTGGCCGAATTGATCGTTCATTGTAGAATGGTCTTGAGAGACTTATTCACAGCTTCCACTTGACCATTCGCTTGTGGGTAATAAGGTGACGAGTGTTCTTGCCTTAACCCTAGCTTTGACGTTAACTCGAACATCATTTTGTTCTAAAAGTGACTGCCATGGTCAGTGACAATCTCCTTCGGGACATCGAACCTTGCTATTATCTGATTAAACAAGAAGAGAGTTGTTGTCTCTCCATCATCTTTGAACGTTGGCATAGCTTCGACCCACTTGGTGAAGTAGTCTACTGCTACGATGATATAATGGTGCCCCCTGGATGAAGGGGGGTGGCATGTAGTATAATCAATCCCCCACTTGGTGAAGGGGCCAACTGTGATGATGGGAAACATGGGAGCAGAATGTGACCGCATCTTCCGTGAGAAGATCTGACACGGGTGGCACTTCTTGACCGATTCAACGCAATCTTTGATCAATGTCGACCAATAGTAATCGGCTCGTAGAATCTTTTAGGTTGTTTCCAACCCAAATAATTGACCACCACATGCTCTAGTGTGGCATTCGTTAATCACGAGTTTCGCTTCTTCATGAGTAAGGCACCGACGAAGGATGCAATCTACACCTCGACGATACAAAGTGTCTTCGAGTATGAGATAGTTTTTTTCCTGATGGTGTATACGTCGACGCTCATCACGAGAAGAAGAGGTGGGGCACTTCAAAGTCTGGAGATAGACTAGTATATCTCCATACTAGGGGTTCGAAGATGAAATCAGAAAAAGATCTCCTTTAATCGATGATTCTTCGGGCGTAACATCACCTGACTCGACCAGAAGTTCCAATATAAGTTCTGCAAAGACCAGTGACTTTTTAGATTTCAAAGCCACAAAATCCAAGTCAAATTCCTAGAGGATAACAATCCATCTACTAATTCAACACGTATTGGAACAGATTCACAATGGCAATGACGGTGGTCTTGTGAAACAAGATATAGTGATGGAACCATTGGATAGCATCTACTGTTGCCAACGCAATTTTTTCAACGTGGGAGTAGTTGATTTCTGGTCCAACTAGGCCTCGAATCAGGTAATAAATGATGTGTTCTTCAAGCAAATAGTCCTCTTGAACCAAGACCATATTGATGGTCAACTTTGTCACGGCCAAATACAATAAGAAATCTTTATTATAATCGGGTGGCTAAAGTAGAGGGGCAGATGTGAGGGGGCGTTTCAATGCTTCGAAAGAGTGTTGAGCATCTTCGTCCCAATGAAAATGAACTCCCTTCTTCAGTAAACACATAAACCCTTTAGTGATCTCAGCATAGTTTGCGATAAAACGCCAAAGAAAATTGGCTTTTCCTGGTAAACTCTAAAGCCGAGGGACTGTGCACAGGGAAGGAAATTGAAGTATCACCTCAACCTTTAGAGGATCGACCATGATCCATGTTTTCGACACTATGAAACCTAATAGACAACCCGACGTCACGCATAAACTGCATTTGTTTGGATTCAAGCGAATCTGATAGTAGCAACATCACTCAAAGATAAGTTGGAGGTGTGTAGGATGCAGCTCTCTTCCGAGATCATGATGCTAAATCATTGAGATAATTCTTGACTAGGTGTTTGAGATCATGGAAAGCAAAAGACATGGCCCACTGAAAAGTGGCTCCAACATTCTTTAGGCCAAAAGGCATCTTTCGATAAGCAAATGTACCCCACAGAGAGATAAAAGTTGTTTTATGTTGGTCCTCGAGCTCCTCTTCACCAAGCTCTAACTGCTTCCACGTATCCTTCTTCTCTCACACTTCTCTCTAGAGAATGGGCATGGGCTTATGGATGAGGAAAAAGGCAAGAATAGAGAATTCTGGCTCAAAACTCACAATGTAGCTGCAAATTCTTGGGGCAAGGGGGGAAAGCAAAATGGGCAAAGTTTCATTGTTGCTATGTTTCTCCTTGGAATGAGACCCCAACACCTCTTTTTATATGAAAAAAAGATGGTTATTCGGTTGGGTGATGAGTTATAGGCGGTCAATTGGTTGAAAAACTACCTAATAGCCCGTAATCTCAACGAATCCCTTGCAATTTTTTATTTTTTGCAACTTTTGTGGGTATATGCAGGTTGTAATGGTGCAACTAGTGTATGTACGCAGGCAATAGTGGCGCAACTAGCATACATACATGGGCAGTATTGGTGCAGGACACGTACATATTCAAAAATTGTGTTTTTAAGAAGAGTTGTTATGTATTGGCTTGGCAAAAGTAGTAAGTAAGATGGCCTGATGCCAGGTCTGCATGTGTGGTGCAATTTAGGGTTATAACACTTAGTCATCACTCAAAGTAATGTTTCTTTAATTTTGGGATGGGAGAAATAATTGACAAATACATTTGAAATGATTGACCTTGGTCTCTTACATTACTTTTGGGCATCCAAGTTTTGAAAATGGATGATGGTATCTTTATTTCTCAATGTAAATATGTAATGGATATTTTGCAAAGCATTCAAGATGGAGGACTATAAACCTTGTGTTACACCTTTCAAATTAGGAGTGAAGTTGACCAAATAATGTGATTATGTGAGAGTCGACACGACCCTTTATTGATCACTGGTTGGTAGCCTTATTTATTTGACTCATAGTTAACTTGATGTTTCCTTTTTTATTAGTGTCATTTACAATTTATGTAGGATCCATGAGAAAGCCACTGGAAGGCTAGAAAAAGGATCGTGCATTATATCAAAGGCACTTATCAAATTGGTACAAAGTGTTCCAATATTAATACAGACGTGTTAGTCAATTATACAAACTCGGATTGCATGGGAGATGACAATGCCATGAAGTTACATATGGTTATGTGTTTTTTCTTGGTTATGGACCGATGGTTTGGTCATGCAAGAAGCATGAGGTGGTATTTCTTTCAAACACACAAGCTAAATATCATGGTGCAGTAAACACTGGCACATAGGTGGTATGGATTTGATAGTTCTTGGTCGAGCTTGTTTTTTCAGTTGGGACATCAATTGTAATATTTTGTGATAATCAGAGTGTGATACAGGTTGAGGAGAATCCTACTACTACTCATAACAAGATAAAGCATGTGGAGCTTGATACTCATTAATTGAGATAGTTGGTACATAATAATGTCGTGAATCTTGTTTATTATAGCACATGTGATTAGGTTACTAATATCTTTATTAAGCTTTTATTGGAAGATAAATTTGTGAAACTTCATGCTCTACTTAAGCTTTAGGAAGCTGCAATTATGGAGGGGGTGTGCTACAAGGATTTCAACTCCTAAATTACTAGAACAGTCAACTAGTGGATAGAACAAGGTAGATTTCAAGGAATCTATTAGGCATCCTAGCCATTGTATGTGGACTAGATCTTCCTCACTTCAAGGAAATTGGTCACTTCTTGAGGCTAGAAAAGGATGGCCCTATGGGTTGATCTAGTGTGTTATAGTATAGTATTTGAATCTTGCTTCATTTTATCCAACATTAAGAAGCTTAAGTAAAAGGCATTTTACACTTGGGGACAAATGCATTTCAATAAATCCCTTGCATTCTCTATATGAGCGTATACACACATATGATGTCATATATACACATATGCCATAAGAAAACAAAATAATTTTTACATCAAATGACTTTAATTATCCTTGTCCTCACCTTACTAAAACAAAATAATTTTTACATCAACCTAACTTCAATTATCCTTGTCCTCACCATACTAAAACAAAATAATTTTTACATCAAGCTAACTTTAATTATCCTTATACTCCCCTAAGCATGTGCAACCTAGTTAAGGCAACCTAGTTAAGAATAGTATTTGAATCTTGCTTTTTTTTATCCAACATTGGAAAGCTTAAGTAAAGGCAGGCATTTTACACTTGGGGACAAATGCATTTCAATAAAGCCCTTGCATGCTCTATATGAGCGTGAACTTCTATGTAGTTGGACAGTTTAATGACAAACACCCTGTATTTTTAACTTTCTAAAATCTTGTCACTCAATAGTGTATACATGCTTCATGACTTGGCCTTATTTTATTTTTAAAGGGCATCATCTCCTTGATTCCACCTTATTATATTTATGATCTAGGTAAACTCCAAGCACATGCTCCCTCATCCCCTGGCAAACTCTTAGCACACTTAACCTTACCAAGCACATGCTCCCTCATCCCCTCGCAAACTCTTAGCACACTTAACCTCATTTTTTTACATACAAATTCTTTAGTATCATCAAAACATAACTGGACACATGTTGGATTACTGGGTAATAGGTGGTGATTTGTGGACAGATTTCCACATCTCTACATGAGTCACATGGTATGTTCCCATGTGGAATGTTTGACAATATGCTGCCACCCTTTAAAAAAATACCTGAGACACTGCTTCCAGAGCCCTTGGGATATGTTTATAACAGCCCAGATWCCTCCCATTATGATAGTACATGCCACTAGCACCGTACTACCTTAAAAAAAAAAAAAGTGAAACCTATGATTTTGCTCATAGAGAAATAAAGCAGTGGCCTCATTCAATATCATGCACTGTTGCTTTGTGGTAAAAAACCTCAACATCATGGAGTCAGTAGAGACTTGGTTTTTTTTTTCCTGAAGACATTTGCGTGGAAATGGCCTTATTCTGTACTGGTCGACCACTGCATTTTTTAATTTATGCAAAGGATTTCTTCTCCAATTTTTTTTGGATTACCATTGAATTCAACACTCCAGAAGTTGSAGATGATATTCTTGTGGAAAACTTTGTTTCGAGTAGACCATTCCATTTTTTCCTTATATTTTTGGATTACCATTGACCATTGAATTCTACACCCCAGAAATTGCAGATGAATTTCTTGTGGAGAACTTTGTTTTAAACGACCATGAGAATTTTGAACTTTGTTTTAGACGACCATGAGAACTTTGAACTTTCTGGTACTATTTGTACGCAGAATACGCCCAGTCTAGATTTAAGTGACTTTGGATTTTACAATGAAGTTCAATAAAAGGCTTCGGTTTTTATATATATATATATATATATATATATATATATATATTTGGAAGACTTTGTTTGTTTATATATATATATATATATATATATATATATATAACGTTGGTAAATTGATGTGCTTTTACGTAAATTCAATAGGGTTCATACGTATATCATGAAAGACCATTAGTCCCCTTCTTCTGGATTACCTCGAGAAAGATCAATGCCGTTTGGGAGACGGGCGTCAAAATTTGGACATGATACAGAAGATTTTAACATGACTCTTGATAACACGCGCAAATCGAGAAACAGTTAAAAAAAAAATTAAATTAAAATTCGTTATTCAAGTAAAATGATTATTGACTTGACTATTCTGATTGTAATTTGGAGGTTGAAGATATCTGTGGCTGATATTCAAATTCTCTTAAAATAAATAACTAATTTATATATATATATATATATATATATATATATATATATATTTATTTTAATCATTGTAAATCATAAACTGATATGCAAATGTCCTATTATTACCCTTCATTCTCAAAATTAGAGATAATTTTTTATGTGTAAGACTCACAACTAATTGTGGGTTTTGGCTTAACACTGACAACTTGATTGTGCCTCGTTAGTTCAACTAACGTGATCAACCTGACATATCATGCATTTGTAAGCCACAATCACACTCTAAATTACAAAATCTTTAAAACCAAAACATAAAACTTTACATTTAGTTCTATCGATTGTCAAATAGGAAAGCTACAACCTAATGTTAACTCGACCATTTTACAAGCACAAGGAAATTTTAGTACTAAATCATAAGGAAACTATCAAACTTGTGTGTGCGCCCATGTGAAAGAAAGTAGTTCCCCTCATGATACAATGCAACTACAACTAATAAGGGAATCGTTATTCTCCTGATTGAAATGTTGCCATTTTTTGGTTTTAGGAAAAACATAAATTCCACATCGATTTTTCACAAGTTTAATAAGCATGTTCATGTCCAGTCTTACTTTAAAAAAACTCAATTTATAAACATAAGATATTCTTTTTTATCAATGAAAATTCCATAATATAGTTTTACTATTTCTTACCAAACTATATATTACAACTCACATATATTACCAAACTAGCAATAAAAATATCTAGAGGAAAATGTATTAATAAATACAAGTTGTATTTTAATAGAATATCAATTATTGTAGTTGAAGAAATATTCCAGCTTTTGCTAACTCAATGTGTACTAACAGGTTTCCACCCTACCATACCAAGGGAAAGCTTCTTCCCCTAGGACCCCAAGCTATGTAGGATCACAAATAAAAGCAAATGAAAATATAAACCAATTTAAAATCGTAGTAATATATGAGCAATGAGAATTGACCGTCTACCAAATACCAACTACCTAATCATGATTCCAAGCCTCCTTAGGCATACCATAACTCATTAGTCTAGCATAGTTTTGACAACATTTCAGTATTGTTCAAGAAGCCCCAAAACTCATGGATACCCTTTGTAATTTTTAGGCCCCATGAGGCTCGACACGTCAATGTCATGCAAATTTCGGTATTTTCTTATTTTCATAATATCTAGTTATTCTAGGTGGCCATCACCATTTTCCTTTTATTTCTAATGTTTTTAATAAGGGATTTATCACCCCCTATGTGTCACCTTGGGTTTTTGTTCATTATTTTTTTTTAAATAAATAAATCTTAATTTCAATTAATTAGTATTATTTTCTAGTTGCCATCAAAAGTTGGGAATTTGTCGTATAAACTTGGTTATGGTTATGAATCGATCTTGCTCTGATTCTGGTGAAGGTGATATTCTCTAAGGGAATAAGGATTATGTGTCCTCACTACATTAATCCCCAAATGTCATAATTGTGAGATAAACTGCCTCCCATGATTAAGAATTTTAGGGAAAATATGTTACCTTTTATCTAATGCTCTCATAACATACATATCTTCCAAGAGACCATACATCGCTTCCTCAAAACAAAGCTAGCATATCATAGACATCTCCAACACCCAAATGTTGGTGAGATGGCAAGGCTTTGCCCATGTGTCATGTACATGCTACTCTTTTGCTTATTGTACTCTTCTCCATTCACACAACTACCCACTACACCTCTTGGCCACACTACATAATGGTTGATTGATTGTAAGATAAGTATGTTTGTTATGGTGACTTGGTCGACTTTCTCGTCCTTCTTTATAAAATAAATTGTATAAATACATTTAAAATAACAATGAGATACACATTTCCCGGAACGGGTGCTTGGGAGACATTCCGACGAGGGGGTCATTCCCCGAGATCCACTTTCAGTTGTCCTCCTTGTGTCCTCTCCCTAAACCCCTGTTCCTCTCCTCCCTCATTAAAACTCACGTGCCATCAAACTCACTCATGCTCCTACTTGCCAACATCCTTCATCTGCATTCAAATCTCCGCGTTCATCTTCACCTGGTTCCTCGTACACTGGTGGAGTTTATTGCTTGTAATGGAAACTTCGGTGATGAATGTGGGAGCTCTCATGACATGTCCTGCTCTTGAGTGCTCTGATGGTCTATTACCTCCCCCCATTGCTTCTCCTATTGCTCTCTCACTATGCTCTTGTCCCACTATATCTTGCTTGCTTTTCTGCCTTACTCGAACCCTCTGTCTCCGCCTTGCTTCATTTCCCTTTTCACCCTTCCTATCCGTTGGATTCCATGGCTCGTGGGAGCTCTCATCGTTACTCTCGGGGTGGTTGATGTTGGTCCTCGGGCTCTCGAGCTATCTTTGTTGCAGAAAATATAGTTGATGACTACAATCCTCACACCCCTCCAAAAATTCAAGCCGAAATCGACCTTGTTGAAGCAGATGTTCGGGTTCTCAGAAATTTCATCACTAATGAGGAGGTAGCAGAGACCACTCAATTTTGAGTACCTGATCCTAGCACTATGAGGGCGCAAGAGTCACAATACTTGAAAACCATTGATCTTTACTGGCACTTAAAGATGCTAATGGGAAAGGTTATGACGGAGAGGAATGAAGCACATCAAGAAATACTCCTCTAGTTGGATGATGTGCAGCTCAAGGTGAAGCTCGTGGATCACAAGTTTAACCTGTTGGTAAAAAAGGTGGTTGAATTGGACTTCACCAACCTAAATTATCCTCAGCCACAAGTTCTTATAGCAAAAGACCATCCTTCTCTTATTTAATTTTATCATGGTTCTTAGTTTAGATTCTCTTTTTTTTTTTGTTTCAAAAGATTGGGTGCTCTTTCCCAACCTCCCTTCAAAGTGATCAAAATAATAGACATGCCTATACTAGACTTTTCTTTGCTATTCATAACTTATGTTATTTTCTGCTTTACAATTTTGAAAAACACTAATTTCTAATTGAAAAACACTAATTTCTAAAAATTAATAAACTTGACAAATTGACTTTCTACAACTGATCTAATTTCCCAAGAAATAGACCAACAAAATGCACCTATATCATGTCTTAAATTATTTCCTCATGTCCAAAAACACTATTCTTTTTCACACCTTCTTCCATCAAGTTAAAATCCAAGCCATGCCCATCCATCACCATCTTCAAAAGTTACTAAAGATCCAAGTGATGCCCATCCATCACCATCACCATCAATCAGCATCCTCACATCACCATCCTCAAAAGTTACTAAAAACCCAAGTCTTTGTTTCATGGAAGAGGAAGACAAACGCTGACGGTGGAAAGGTCGGCCGTAGCAGGATTCCGTCCGGTATTTGAAAGTTGGCAAGCATTTTGGAGTGTGCTTAACTAAATGAATGGCTCCAAGAAGGGCGCGGTGGCCGAAGACGCGTTGAATTAAATGGGCGAAGCGAGCCTTTTAATTTAATCCCCATTCCCAACAACTCAGCCAGCTAGCCAAATCCGTCGCTACACCAAATATGGAAACACTGCTAAGTTGGCATTGCAGTTGGAAGATCTCGCTCACATTTTTCACCAACGGCGCCGCCAAACCACCACCGCCCCTCGACCGCTCTATCTCTGGGATTTTAATTGTTGGGTCATGTTGAGGCCAGCTAGATGTATGGATAACAGCCCGATCATTAATTATTATGAGTATGATTTCAGAGCGACTTGATTAATCCATTTATCTACAAGCAGTTGGCGGCTCCGCTCCAGCCTCCGACGATCCACTGCCCTAATTTTTTAATATAAAATTCTTGTCATTTTCGTACACGAAGTACCGTAGAAGCTCGCTTCCATGGGGCACAGATAGGATAAAGCGTCAGTCTCTATATACTATTTGATAACCCAGGGTTTAACCCAAGGTCAGGAGACGGTTCATGCCTGACACGCTGGACCAGACGCTGAACCCCCGGCGGCGGAGATCTTAACTATGGTAACCCGTTATGAGTTTCTTGAGCTTACGTGGATAGCAACCACCACGGTCCCATTAAGGGGAAAATTGAATAACGTATCCTGCCACTAAGCCCCAAGATTTAGGGGTTTCTGCGCTAGTAAAAATAAAAAGAGGCATTAGTCTAAACGTTCTACTTTTTGGAGGTTTTCTGGCTATTTTTTTTGTTTGATTTTTCCTGAAATTCGGTGATGAATGGTTGAATTTGCAGATTTGAGTAGCTAAGTTTATATAATCTGAGTGCTCGAGGTGTTTTTCCGCACACTGAATTCATTTATGCATTCAGAAAAGCAATTTAAACAACAGAAAATAGAGATTTTGTCCAAATTTACATAGTCGGATTCCGGCCAATCCTGCCAAAAAAAAACCCAAAAGGTAGAACGTTTAGCCAACGCCAAAAGAGAGAGGGGCGCCTAGTAAAAAGAGAGAAGGGTCCTACGGTTAAGGAATTTTTTTTAATGTGTTTAAAAAAAACTAGTCTAAATGTATTACCTTTTTTTCTTTTTTGGGGATATTTGTTTGAAATCCAATGAGATATTGTTGTATCTGAATTAATTTCTACATTCAAAAATGCAATTTAAACAATAAAAAATTGTGATTTTGTGTGGATATATGTTGTCCAAGGAGAGCAAAAACTAGAACAATTAAACACATTTAGAAAAGAGGTGAATTTGATATAATTTAGAAAAAAATGCATTTGAGAGATTTGATCTCTTTGACCGAATTCAAAATTAATACATCTAAACTGATCATAATGAAAGAGGATGTTATCACTGAATTGGCAGTCTATAGGCAGTCATGCCAGGCCTAGTCAGGCTAGGCAGTCATGCCAGTCCTAGTCAGGCTAGCACATATATCTTTTTCCCTCTTGTTTAAGAGGATGTTTTTAGTCTCTTCCTTTATATATATGCTCTTTTTCCAACTGAACTTGGAAGGCCTCGTATAGTTTCCCTTGATGACATACCATAACCATCCCTAGCTAATTACAACTTACGCAACTAAAAACCCCTTATTATATAAAAAAACATATAATTTTAAAAATAATTTTTGACATATTATTATCCATAATTATAAATCAAAATAATTTAATATACCAAATTATTATCTCAATAATACACTTAATCAACAGACCTAAGCATTCATAAACTACACTAAACAAACAAACAGAGTTTTAAACCTTGAAAAAACCCTATATTAGAAAACAAAACAATAGATAAAACCTTATAATAAAAAAACCTCTTCCTAAACATCCTAAACAAGACATCCACCATTAAACCTAACCCATAAACTTTTTTCCAATCTACATTACCTAACCATCTTTCAAATACGCAAAAGTTCTATAAACACATAGAACTTCTTCATAATCATCTGTCAAATACCTAAAAGTTCTATAAACACATAGAACTTCTTCATAATTTGTCTCCGTAGATATTGGTCAAAGTCACTCACTTAAAATAAAATAAAATAAGTGGTTTATAGTATGAATAAATTTGCCCCCCAAGTCTTTAGATTTAAGGTTACTTGCCACCCAAGTCTGGTTTAGAATTAAGGTTCACTCATTAAGAATTATGTTAAATTTGTATAAATTACGGTTTTAACATGCTTAATTCTCCTTATTTTATTTTATGTATAAATCCAAAGCATAAAGCATCACAATGTTTATTAGGAAAGTTTTAATGACGAACCCAACTTATAATATAAGTTGATAATTGTTAGTGATAGTTATATTATATTTATTTATTTTAAAATTTAAATAATATTTTTAGTAATTAGTATACATTTATTAAATATTAAAAATTTACAAAATTTAAGTATAATTTTTTTACTTTTTATTGAGATTATTTTATTTTATTTTGTATTTTTTATTAATGTTATTTTTTATTATAAATATATTATAGTTTAAATATGACATTTTTTCATTTTATTATATTAATATTATATAAATTTATATAATTGTTTTTTTAATATATAAGAAAATTATTTACATCAACCATAAAAAAGATATGAAAAAATTAGAAGGGTATATACAATGAACATCATAAACTCTTTTAAAGGGATACTAAAGCAACTATGAAATCATAATAAGCGGATGGATTTAACAATTGTGCATCTCTAATAAGTAATGCCTATTTTGCAAGGAGTTGCATGCGTACCTCATCTTTCCATAATTGCCAAAAAGTTGATTGAGAACTAATCTCATTATCAAAAACGAACTTGCAACGAAGTTTCCAAAGGATAAATAAGGAAGAGACTCTCAAACGGTGCCAAATACCAACCAAGGAATCACAAATCATTGATCTGGAATCACCAAACAAAACCGCATTCCAATGCAAATGCCCCCGAAGAATGTTATCCATTTGAGATTGAACCTGAGCCCAGTAAGATCTCGCAAAGGCGCATTCCCATAAAATATGCTTCACAGAGTTGGACTTCAAGAAGAGGGGCAAAGGCCATAAAAAATACCACTTTTGGCAAGCCAAGCTTTAGAGGGGAGACCTTGGTAGATCACTAACCAAGCAAAAAACCAGAGCTTATAGGAAGCTTGAATTGACCATACACCATGCAACCTCTGAATCCACTAGCTCTCTGCATCTGAAGAAATCCACCTGGCATTGAGAATGGGACCTAATTCATGGCGTTGATGCAAAATGGAGCAGAGCTCGCGAGAATCATATTGATTTAGGGGATGCCCAAAGCTACACTCCTAATCTCGCTAAAAGGGCCCACTCATATCAATATTCATCTTAAAAGTCTCCTCCTAGGGTATGAGCCCAATAATCTCCATCCAAGTAAGTCGATCCACATAAGACAATGCAAACTCCCTAGCCACTGAAGCCCAAATCTTCCAAGAACAAGCATTGGAATCCCAAATATCTCTCTAGAAGAAAATATTATTTTTGATAAGCCTCCTTACTTGAAAACAAGGGAGGTCATATATGCAAGTACCCTCCTGCTCTCAACTCCAAATTGGTCTCCTAGCCAGATCCCAACCTGATCTACTTCCTGACCACTTCCATCAAACTAAGCCTACTGCCCTCCTCTACGCTGTCCAATTATTCCTGAAATCTAGAAATAATGAGGAGTACAGATGATATCACATACGTCAAATTTACCCTTTACTCTATCAACATGCTGGGATGAAATCAATTTGTGTCACATCAAAACCTTCCAAGGAGAGGAGCCCTCCAAACACCTAACAACCCATTTAGCAACCAAAATGTTTCCTTGGGTCGCCACATCAATCAGGCCAAGGCCCCCCTCATCCTTGTGCATGATACAAACTACCCAAGGCACCATGGGGAGACCACGAGCCCCACCGTACTTTTTATAGAATTTAGATCAACATAATTTCATCCTAAATATGGATTTATTGAGTGTTAAGAGGGATCAAATCATCAAATTCCTTGATGTGAAAAGTTTTTTCATGTTTTGTATCTAAGAAAAAGTTTGCACCTCAAGAGATTTGATCCCTTTGAATGCTCTAGAGTTAAGATGGATCTATCTTTAGTTTATTTTATTAGAATGATCTATTTTTTTTTATTATGATTAGTTATTTTTTATTTTTTCATTTGTATGGATGTCAATTTTTTTTTCAATTTAATTTATTAATGTTAATCTTTGACAATACCCTTGAAGATACCATACAAAATTCAATGACTACAAAGAACAAAGAGAAGCATATATATCTATATTTCTTAATGTGCCTATTTTTATGGATGTCGTTTTTTTTCAATTTAATTAATTAATGTTACTTCTTGTTAATACCCTTGATATATGATATAAAATTCATTGACTACAAACAACAAATAGAAACATATATATCTATATTTCTTAATGTGCCTATTTTTATGGATGCTATTTTATTTTCAATTTAAATGTTATTTTTTGTCAATACCTTTGGACATATAGGAAATTAGTTGACTACAAACAATAAAAAAAAAACATATATATCTATATAGGTGTTGTGTTGACACAAAGTTATTGAAAATTTGTAATTTATTGACTACAAATAACAAAGAAAAACATATATATCTATGTTTCGTCTCTTGATGGAAACTAATTATATTTGTCGAAGACTTAAAAAAAATTGCTGATCCATATTTACCACAAAGCAAGGTATATTTTATTTTTTCTATCTTTCCAAAGAATTTTAAAAAGAAATGTTGATCCATATTTACCACAAATCAATGTATATTTTAATTTTTCTATGGAGACTTTTAAAAGGAATTGTTGATCCATATTTATAAAAAACAAAGGTATATTTTAATTTTTCTATTTTTGGTGAAGACTTTAAGATCCATATTTACCACAAAGCTAATTATATTTTAATTTATTTAATGACAGACACTCATGTATTTGCGTGTGTTTTAGTTCGGTGGATTAGCTCAAGTGGATGAGTGTCATTGTGTGCTTGATTGAGGTTTCAAGGTTGAATCCCTAACCAAGAGCCTCTTTAGGGCCTCACTTGATGTCCCCACTAGGTTAGGTTCGTAATCCAACCGAATGATTTACCCCGTTTACCATCCACGAAATGTGGGGAATAACACATCTCATCCATGAATTGTAAAAGGCCCCTCTCAACACAATGATAAACAAGTTTGTGGTGGACGCAAACATAGTTACACAAAGATAGCCTTAAAAAATAATTTGTGTTGAACCATAAATACAAGGTAATGCATGCAAGCTTTAGTTTTTATCTTTATCATCAATTGCGTGAAGGTAAGCCATGCCATGCCATGCCAGGCATAGTTATATTTGTTGATCTTATAACAATGCAACTTCATCCTAGACATTTTTGCAAATATATGTTTTTATGTTAAATCAATTTGCTAATACATGTTCAAATAAGAAATGAGAGAAGATGATAAGAGATTTTATAATTGTAAAACCTAATTTAAGATTTCAGAGATTAATGTATTTAATTGTTATTTTATTCTACAAATTGATAGTATGGTCCTTTGCTACATTATAGAAAACTAATATTATTACATCGAGAGGTGCATTTTACATCAGAGTATGAGGTAGATGTGTAACCTGGATAGCCAAAGGGGTTAGCTTAATTTGAAGTAGATGTGTAACATGGATAGCCAAAGGGGTTAGCTCAATTTGTTGTTGCCAATATTGCTCATTATTTGGCTAGGTCTTTGCTAACAAGTGCATGTTTTGAATTCCCTTGAATGAGGTGCACTAGTCTACGCTGATGGGTTTACTAGGGATGTCATTTATGAATGYGAAAAATGTCCCTAAATTTCCCCATAAAATTTTTCATGAAAAAAAAGAAAAAGAAGAAATGTAAYATTGGTAAAGTTGACATATCATATGCTAGCCCATATAATATTAAAAACAATCAATCAAAATTTTAAACTAGCCCATATAATATTAAAAACAATCAATCAAAATTTTAAACCATATATTAAGTGAAGATATAATGAAACAATAATAACAATAACAATATAAATTAAATGATTTAACATTTTTTATATTTCACACCAAATCAATCATTTTACACTCAACTACATATTGATTAACATTTTCATATGGAACACCATCTTATTTCTTAAAATTTGAAATATAACACCAATACATAACCCTTTAAATCTTACATCTATTAACTCTGATAAAGTTTACTAAGGTATACATACCCTATCCCTCTGGATTTGAACTTATAACCTTTTAGAAAGAAGCACATTTACCGTTAAATCCAATATAGATAATAAGACCATGCCCTTTATTCAATATCTTTTATGACCATCCTTGTAGCTTAGTGAAAGACTTTCCCTAGGTTACCGGGAAGGTAATCCAAGCGTAATTAATAACTCTGCAACAAATTTATTCTCTTCGTATTTCTGTAATTTCTGTAATATTAAACATTGATACAGGTTGGCATTCATGGTCAGTAATCCTCAATTCTAACCGCAGCACCGGTCACATGAAACACAATTGTTCAAGCCCCCCAACTCCGGCTCCAAGTCACGAGATGTGGTCGATTCTTTCTGTAACTGATCTCGAAACCTTGGTTCGTTCGAAACCCGAAGTCCCATCCTCAGTAAACCCTGATCCCATTCCCAAAGCGGTTTCACCGTCAGCGGTCCGGGTTTGCGGTTTCACACAGTAGGTTATGTTCTCTGACAGACCGTACAAATCCCTATTCAAACCCCGTCCCTAATACCCCGATTGGTCGCAGGTCGCCGTTGAAGAAATTCGAATCAGAAAAAGCTGCTATTTATAAAAATGGGAGGAGTTGACCACCGTGCCGCGGCAAAATCGAGAGATAACGTTGTCGCCACGATAAAAGAAAAGTATTCAAAAGGGTACTCTTGCATGGATTTGGGATTCCAAATTGAGAGGCAGAAAGGTTTGAATCCTTTTCAAGGTCGTTATTTTATGTGAAACTATATTCAATTCAACGGGATTGACGTGTTCGTAATCGCAGACGCAAAACCGAAAGAAGTCTCTCATGCAGTTGCTCATTATTTTCGTATCTTACCGTGGTTGAACAAATGGAAATCTCCGATAGCGATCCACGTGTTATTGAATTCCATCAATGTGCTGTGATCTGTCTCAGAGCCCCTCTATCTTTTTTTAATATAAATGAGGTCATCTCGCTCTCAAAATTTATTTATAAGTTGGTACCCGCCTTGTCTTGCCTATCCATATTCCCCCCTTCCCCACCAGCTGAAATCACAATTTCTGAACTTGGGCTGTGAAAGATTTACAATTTCTGAACTTGTGTTGTGGAGATCTCAGCAGTAGCTGCACTGAAGCGCAAGCCCAGCATTGATTTTTGTGGTGAGAATCCATCATGGACTTGGTCTTCGTGATTTTATGCAATTGGATTGGGATATGTGTCCGAGGCTGAATTAAATTATTACATCTTTTGAGGAGAATAATATGAATTTTTGCTGTTGGATTTACTAGCTTTCAAAGTCTCCTGCTAATAAGTGCCAGATCAAAGTTGTAAATGATTAGTTGTATGCATATTGGTGATTCAATTGTTTCACTACATCCTGAATGCTGGAATGGATAATTAGGAAAAGGTCAGCATTGAACACTTGCTGTTTGTGCGGGTAGTAGTACTAGTATTCATATATTTGTTTAATGTCCTGAGATTTTTTTTCGTATATGCCCAATGCACCTTATTTCATTAGAAATATTTGGTTTTGACCTGGAAAAGCACAGGGCTTGAACTTAACTCTATGCTTATTAGGCACCCACAGGGCTCAAGCCTAACTCAATGCTTGTTAGGTACCACCTGTTCTCTGTGGTTTGGGAGGTTTTACTGTTATACCCAGCAAAAACTGATGGTATTTCTGATTTAGTAGGCCTATGTAGGTTTCCCACATTTCAGCATGACATGAATCTTGCTTCACCATTGAATTTGAACCTGCACTTGATTCTGATGGGTTTGATGTGAACACCTTTGTTGTACCATTGTGATTGTAATTTGGCATTGAAACGAGTTTCCTTCTACCTCTATGTTTAACTATGCTTGTGGTTCCTTCGCAGGCAAATCTACTTGGTCTTTGTAATATCATGCCCTGCATTTTCGCAACCATCTAAATAGTTCTGTGAATATTATTGAGGGAAAATACATGAGCTCTTTAATTATTTTAAGTGAGTTTTTCCCTGTTTTCGTTGATTATACACATTTTCTACTTGGTCCTGAACTCTGGCTTCTGATGACCTGTGATGCTCCAAGCAAGTTTCTAGGAGTACTGCAACGTGTCTAATCTATTCTGTCAACATTGTCCTCAAATCTCTATCAAACCTGCTACTGCATTTACCTTTTATGGGTGTTTCTCTTGTACCAAAATCTATGCGATGAATCATGATAGTGCTGCATATCCTTGCTTGGTCCCTTGGCACAGGGTGTTTGAGAGGGGCCCAAGCTAACATTTTCTGTATATTCTCACATGTCAAGAGAGGATTTCTATGCCTATTGGAGTCAAAGATAGGGAACCCTAGTTGTGATCCTGACACTTTGTTGGGAAAGCAGACAAAGGACACACCTGGGTTGTGCTGGTTGAGCTTGAATTCAAATACCACCATGGTTTTTATTATAATTTCTAGATCCCACAATCCCTACGCCTGTTGGTCTCGACTCTCAACAGGAAAACCTGTTACTTTTCTACTCTGTAAATCAGCAATTTTCTGAGGGTTGTTATCGGCAGCTCAGCATAGCTCTGAACATCTTGTACTTGAAGAAAAAACTTGTACATGTTTAGGAGATATTTAAGTATTGTCCAAAGAATGTAAAACAATAAATTCTGTTTTCTGATATAACTTGTTGGCAATAGTTTGCAGCAATCTTTTCATAGTATTCTATGTTCTTAAGAGCTTATTTTTTATCATGTTACAAAGGAGTCAGAAACTTACATTTTTCTTTTTTATTTATTTCAGCTGCTAGAGTGGACTTCAATACATTCATTTTGACAAAAGCATAAATTGTCTCTTTACAATAATTTTTAACTTCTCGTCAAATTACCTATCCCCTGAGGAGAAAAATTGTAGTACTTTGATGGGGATTTCACTTTCCTTCCCTTGGGAAAGTCAAACACTAAGAGCAGATGGAAACCACGTATCAGATGACTGCATAGAAAAAGTTTTGGAAGCAGCGACAGGAGGATCCATTAGTTTTAAAGGCAGACATTTGGAAAGAACTGCATCTGGATCCATCAGTTTCAAGGGCAGTACTCTGGAAAGAAATGCATCTGGATCCATTAGTTTTAAAGGAAGAAATGGAGAAACAACTCCATTGCGAACCCTTAGTTTCAAAAGTACCAACAGAGAGACAACTCCACTGCGATCCATTAGTTTCAAAGGCATAGATTTGGCAACAACTACCATTGGAGCCATTAGTTTCAAAGGCAGGGAGTTGGAAGCAGGCTCAATGAGATTGGATAGCTCGAAGGAAAGGGCTTTTGAGGCTTCTTCCGTGGGATCTGGTAGTTTCAAAGAGGAAGCAGCTGCAGTGAAACTACAAAAAGTTTATAAAAGTTACCGCACAAGACGTAATCTTGCAGATTGTGCTGTGCTGGTTGAGGAACTCTGGTTTGTCTCTAGTCACTCTCAAATTTTAATGTTTTTTTGTCTATGTAGTATGGAGTTGAAATCTTACCTGCTTTAGTTGTGATGAGGCATTTTGAAAATATTATCATTTCCTCTAGATTGGAAGCAAATAAGGTCTTTATCTCTATCTAATTGAATCTATGTACCGCTGACTTTCAAAATGCAGGTGGCAAGCCATAGACTTTGTGACTCTTAAGAGAAGTACAGTTTCATTTTTTGATAAACCAGAAACTGCAATTTCCCGTTGGTCTCGAGCAAGAATTAAGGCTGCAAAGGTAATGATTCTCTTATTTTATCTGGCGTGATTCCATTACCATACATTATACTTTTAAGATTTGAAGGAATTCAAATGTCAAGCCATTATCTGTTCATTAATTTAAATTTTGCAACACTTTGTTGGAAATCATTACTGCAGTGAACAGAGAAAAAATATTCTTACAGCACTTACTGTTTGTATGGGGAAATAAATAAATTTGTTCCTGAACAGGTTGGGAAGGGTTTATCAAAGGATGACAAAGCTCGCAAACTAGCTTTCCAGCACTGGCTTGAGGCTGTAAGATTCCCATGCTTATTAGAAGTCTTCATGCTATACAGTAGTCTAGCTTTGGTTATGGATAAGAAAGAGATAGTTGGGGTACCCATGCTACACTATACGCTACTGTTGCCCCCACTATTATGTTTTATTTCCAAAGCAATAGATAATGAAATATAAAGCAATATGCCACTGGACTTTAGATCTTTTTCCTCGATTAGGTTATGTGGGGACATTACTATTCATCTGACAATTCTTAGCATGTGGTTATTTAATTTCTAATGACTGTTCTTGTATTTTATGCAGATTGACCCACGACATCGTTATGGACATAATCTCCATTTCTATTATGATTCATGGTTTGAAAGTGACACAGTACAACCCTTTTTCTATTGGTAAGTTTCTGTCTCAAGTTTTATTTCTGTGCAGTGAAATGCTAAAGCTTAATTTTTACAGAATGGTCCACAGAAAATACTTTTAGCTCAAAACTTGGATTCTTAAAATTTAGATTTTATGCTGCTTCATGAAGAAAATAATGCATGTACCTATTCTCCTTAGGACACTACTTGTATTTACTATTGTGTACTGTTTCTGTCAGTCTAAATTAAAAGATCTCCTTATTTTAAGAATTTCAAACCATTTGATGAATCTATCCAAGTCAAGAAAGAATTTTGTTTCAAAGGGTTATAGTTGAGAAACTACCAACAATATCTGGAAAAATATTTATCTGGTGCATTTTTTCAGCGAGGCCTTCAATTGTGCTTTGCAAAAGGGAACTTGAGTTTTATAAGGGCAAGATGAATGAAATTGTACCTTTTAATTATTTCTTTTGTCTGACTAGTTGAAATTGTTTTATGCAGGTTGGATGTCGGAGATGGTAGGGATCTCAATCTCAATTCCTGCCCAAGGGGAAAGTTGCAACAACAGTGCATAAAGTATCTTGGTCCTGTAAGTCTCTCCATTTCACTCTTATTTTAGGATCTCTGCAGTTTAACGAGCTAGATTTTTTCGTATGCTAGATGTCACAGTTTGAGTCAATCTAGCAGCCATGTAAATCTTTTTCCCTGATACTGAAAGCTAAGGAACATGCTTACTTACATTCTAGTCTATAGTTTTTTGTTTTTTTCTAGTAAGTGAGTTGATGTTCCTTCTAGCTAGATTTCGATAAAAAGATGAAACCCAGAATATTTCATAGTAATTCAATGTTCAAGTTTTAACAGCTTATATCATTAGTGGAACATTCCAGTCCGTCCTAATTTCTACATCTACATCTTGGTAAAAGATAAAAACCTCATATATGATATCACGAATCAAGCATAACTGTCTGTAAACTCTAATGTAAAGGGACGGCATGCTTGTCTGATATATTTTCTTCTTATCTTGTAAATAGAGACATGATTGTTATGTATTATATTCTCTTTCTTTTGTAACCTTAAGCTCATCTAATTGCCTTGCAGAAAGAAAGGGAGCATTATGAAGTTATAGTTGAAGATGGAAAACTTGTATACAAGCAGAGTGGTCAGCCAGTTGACACATCAAAAGGACCCAAAGGATGCAAGTGGATATTTGTATTGAGCACGTCAAAAATGCTCTATGTTGGTCAGGTAATTTCAGAGCCAGTATATCTAAAAAGAGAGTCATCAGTCTGTCTGACTTGATTTTTTAAGATTTTCACTTGCGATGATCGCAATTGCTGGGATCTACCATATTTTCTTGATATTTAGAGGCAAAGCAAACCTATTCTTTAATTCTTACGTACTTCAATTCTTCCTCAGAAAACAAAGGGCACATTCCAACATTCGAGCTTCTTAGCTGGAGGAGCTACATCTGCGGCTGGAAGATTGGTTGTAGATGAAGGTGTGCTCAAGGTAACATATTCATTACTGTGAAAAGGTGTTTGTGTAATGCTTTTTGATATTCTTCTTCATGAAACAGAGGCATCCTTTTTGTAAGCATAGTTAAAATTAATAATTATGTGAATAGGACCTGAACACTGCTAATAAATTAAGATAAGTTTAAAATGCTCTCTTACGAATGTGAAGAAAGCTTCATTCTCTTGGGATACACTGGTTTACAGTGATCTTGAGATGCACTCTAGTAATAATTTGTAAGCACTTATTGTCTCTGTTGTGTGCCGCACTCGATGTCCTTGCTGAGTCAGGGGTCGTAATCAGCACCAACAGGTTTGCTTTGGGTACCATCTGAAAATGTGGGAAAGTGCCTGGGAGTTTCCCCGCTAGGTGTTCTTTGGAATTTTTTTTTTTTTGTAAAAACTAAACAGAAACCAACTGTGAGAGTCTTAGTCTGCAAGCTCTAGTGATCATTGTTATTAGATAAAGAAACAAATGGACTTGGGTGTACACCGGCTGAAGTAAGAGCTGCAAGTTTTTCAAAAAGTTTTGAAATCCATGAAAATATGGATTTAATTGATTATGCTGATTATGAATAAATACTATCTTATGACTAATAAATGGCCATATCAAAGTTTTTATAATGTCGTCTGGTGGTTGAGATGGGGCTTCACCATGCTAATGACCCAGGTTCAAACCCTGGCAGGCAGAGAGTCCTGGACTCTAAGTTGGCTGAATTTGCTGGGATTCATATGAATTATTAATTTAAAAATGGCCATATCATTGCATGTGCTTATACTGTACAGTTGCTTTTTTTTATTCTCGTTGCTTGTGATGATGAAACCTTTTTAGCATTGTTCTTGTATTTTTGTGTCTGCAGTATCTGATATTTTACTTGCAATTTTTGTTTTCGCAGTCTATTTGGCCTTACAGTGGACACTATCTTCCAACTGAAGAAAACTTCAATGAATTTCTCAACTTTTTAGAGGAAAACAGAGTCAACCTCACCGATGTGCAGGTTGGTGTATATCAGAATAAAGCTCCTTTCTACATTCTATTTCCCTTATTTGTTCAGTCTATTAGATTCAATATTTTAGTGGCGGTGTTGTTCAAACTTCATTCACTGTAAATAATAGGATTCAAAAGGACGCCACAGTTGGCAGTAGACTTAGTAATGAAGAGTAATCATATTTTTGAGTGGATTTCCAGACCATCTGCATAGTATCTGTGAAGGGTAATCGATCCATACTCGCAGTGCATTCCAAAACCATATTTTTAAAATCAATTAGTCGGGGGAAAAGATGAAGTTGTACGAAGTAGTTGATAGCTAGTTCCTCTAAAAGTGATCTCTATGAACCAATAACCTGGAGACAAATCCTTAAAGATAGAGAATAGTTTTTGTATGTTTATCATTTGCAAGCCTTTTAGCGAAGACATAAGCCCATAACTTAATAGAACTGCCAAGAGGATTTTAATACAAAGAATAGAAGAACTTAGCCAAGAGGATGTTAATACAAAGAACTGTCTGAAGTGTCAACTTGCATCAGAGAACAACTGATGATTTCATTTTCCTTCATGCCTTTGATTTGTTTCAGTAACATTTTGATTTATTGTAGTTATCTCATTACCCTGCATTGTATTTTGCATTTTTTGATGTGTTATCTTGGTGTTTTAATATTTGTATCTACATGAAACTTGATGTAGCTGAACGGGTTTTCCTTTCATCTCTTTTCAGAAGACTTCAGCTGACGAGGACGAGCAATCTGTTCAACTTGGAAAGAATATCATCGCTGGAAGTGAGCCAATCTTGAAAGCAGAGAAAGATGGGCAGCATTTGGGTGAAAAATTGGGAAAAATTGATTCGACTAAGGAGTGTACAGGGAATAATGATATACTCAAAGTAGTTGAAGCTAGCACTGCTTTGTGTCCTGATGTTGAAATGAATGAAACGGGAGGACAAGTCGGTAGTACGCTTACATCTCATGAGAAAACCTATGATAATGACTGTGATATACATGTGCCTGTTAGAGAAGGATCGATGGTGGGGAGGATAAGTAATGGTGTGCAAGAGGCACATAAAACTGCAGATCGGCAGGATGATGCTGAGCAAGTTTGCTACAAGAGGAGTTTGTCAGACAAAAACCTTGAAAATGATAGGACGGAAGTGCCTCCACAGTCACTGCTCCAAAGGCTTAACTCAAGAAAATCTATGCAGTCCTATCAGCTTGGCAAACAACTATCAATCAAGTGGTCCACTGGAGCTGGCCCACGTATACTCTGTGTTCGTGACTATCCTTCTGAGCTTCGTGCCATGGCTCTGGAGAAAGTAAATCTGTCACCTAGGTGTGGGTCAAGCAGCAGTCCAAAAGTGTTTTATGGATCGACCAGCAGTCCAAAAGTGTTTTCTGGGTCAGGGCCAAGTAGCAGTCCAAGGGCATTTCCTGGGTCAAGTAGCAGTCCGAAAGTGTTTTCTGCTCATTCAAGGCACCCCATGTCTCCTGCAACTGCCTCATAAATCACTGCTCAAAACTCTTCACTAGAAAGGGCATTTCAATCTTATCAGCTTGGCCAAGAGCTATCTTTCAAGTGGTCATCTGGATATGGTCCATGAATAGATTGTGTTTACAACTATCCCTTCCAAATCCATGTCAAGGTTCTGACGAAATTAAATATGTTACCTAGGTACGTGTAGGTTAAGTTGCAATCTGAAAGAGTTTCTGGATCTCTTGAAGAAACTCTTTAAGAGAGTTTCCTTTTCATTTTAGGGCCATCTGAATTTTAACTTCTCGGGCAGTATTGTTTTCCCTCCCCAAATCCGGATTCGTAGCTAACAACACCCCATTCAGATGGTTTTGCACCTACCCACGTCATATCTCGTATCTTGAAGAGTATTCTTTGGAGGGTCAAGTTCTAACCCCACCTCCATATTCTTTCACCATAGGATTCATCCAAATTTTTTTGCCATCAAGATTTCTTTTGTATATGCAATGTCAGAAATTTTTTCTCAACAAAAATCCCCATCAAGGGTCCCAAAATTCAATGTAATTCATCTCATTACATTTTATGTATCTTCAATAAAACCAATTCAGCTGGCCATTGTTTCTTCCAATATTGCAGGCAAGAATTTTGGGGTATCTGGAATTAAGAGAATATTGTTCTGTAGCTTTCACATTGGAGGGACTATAGTCGGCGCTGCACATGTGCTCAGGAATGTTAAGAATATCCTGTAATAGACAATACAGGACAAAGTTCTGATGGAAATCAAAGGTGTTGAAACAAGATCACAAATCAGATCCAATACCCCTGAAAGAGCATAACATCTCCTCGAGTCTCATAGTTGATGGAGCATCGATTGTTCATGTCTTGTGTTTTTCTTTTTAACTGACTCTTCCCATACACATCAAACACCATCCCGTTATTGATAACAATCTAATATCAAACACCATCTAGTTATTAATAACATCTAATAATCTTATACCCTGTGTTGAATCACAGCTATTTAGTAAAACTACATTGTGTTGAATCACAGCTATTTAGTAAAACTACATTCCCAAAAGGTTTGAAAAAACTATCCAAACCTTTGAAAAAACTATCCAAACCCTAAACATAAAGGAATCTAATATCAAACACCAAACACCATCTAGTTATTAATAACATCTAATAATCTTATACCATGTTGAATCACAGCTATTTAGTAAAACCACATTCCCAAAAGGTTTGAAAAAACTATCCAAACCCTAAACATAAAGGTGAAAAATATCAAACACCATCCAGTTATAAAAATATCAAACAGTAAGCATGAGTTCTAAAACTATCAAACAGTAAGTATCAAACACCATCCAACACCATCCAATTATTGATAACAATCTAATATCAAACACCATGTAGTTATTAATAACATTTAACATCTAATAATCGTATAGCCTGTTGAATCACAGCTATTTAGTAAAACTACATTCCCAAAAGGTTTGAAAAATACTATCCAAACCCGGTTTGAAAATTACTATCCAAATCCCCTAAACATAAGTTTGAAAAATTTCTAACATTAAGTTTGAAAAATATCTAATAGTAAAGTAAGTTTGAAAAATATCTAATAGTAAGGGTGAAAAATATCTATGAAAAAAACTAACCAAACAGGTCAAATACCCATTTTGTAGCAATGAACATAATCTAATACATGTTGAATCATAATTTGGAAAAACTATGTTCCCAAAACTGTTTTCCCAAAAGGTTGGGAAAACTATCCAAAAAGAGTGGTGAAAATATCCATTTTGTGAGTTAAAGAACTCAAAATTCATTTACCATTAAATACATTCGCTAATTATTATATTGGACAACTATATTCTCACAATGTTGAAAAAGCTATTCAAACAATAAACAAAAATGTGAAAATATCCATTTTGTTAGAGAATGTAATGATTCAAATACTTAAAATATTAAAATAGAACAGAAGTACACACCATGTATAACAATGTGAGTGTGTAACACAATTCCAATCTAGACAAGTTACAAAATAACTCTTTAAACAATGGGAAAACCTCCTCCACATAACCAAATACATTTATACATCACAATTCACATGTCACAATAATGAATACATAATCTCTATATATACCTATTCACACGCTGCACCTGAAGCCCTTTTTCTATTAGGTCAACCCTATTACACATATGTTTACACATTACATGTACAATTAGTCTCATATATATCTCTCTTTGGAGTCATATCATATACATTTATCTCTATATATCTCCCTCTTGGGTTATAACATAGTACCCTCATTCAAAAAGCTTTGTCCTTAAAGCTTTGAAATTAAAGGTTTCACATGTGGAAACCAAAAAATATGATTTTCTTATGTTTCTGTTTTCTTCCTTCCATTGATGATGATACATCCATCCAAAATCAATTCTTTTCGGTCATAATACTTGGTGTTTGATTGTTGCAAAATTTTCTTTCTCTTGATTCCATGTATCATTGTTGAAATTTCTCCAACTTGTAGTATATGTTGGTTTATGATAATAGCTTGTTCAATAATGGTTTTGTGATGCCATATTCCATGAATTTTGATGATTATTTCATATTTTTCATTGATAATGTCGATATTGATCTTCTTTTTCTTGAAATTTTTCTTTATAATGAGGGTGTCGATATGGTTTGACATTTGACAATTTTTCTTCATTTTGCACACCCATTTCATCTATCTTCTTTTTAAAGACAATGAAACCCTCTATCCTTTTTGCTTGGTCTTTGAGTACTCTAGCCTTGGAGATAATACCATCATATTTGGCATGTACATCCTCTAGATGGAGTTCAACTTCTTCAAGTATTTTCAGTTGACCTTCTTGAATCTTGTCTTTTTTCTCTTTTTGAAGCTGCAATGTGATCCCATCTATCAAATTCCGATGTCCTTCAATTCTAGCTTTGCATTTTTTTATTTTACCGCATCAGTTTTTAAAGATTCCTCAACCTTTTAGCAAATTTCCTCTTCCAGTGTTTTGGTAGATTCTTCATTCAAGATCCCCGTTTCTTATTGATTTTGATAATTCTTCTTCTTTTCTTTCAATTTTTTTACTCTTCAGTTGTTTTTTTATTATGGTTTTGTAATCTACATATTTCTCATCTTTTTTTTTCAAATCTTCCCTTGAATCATCATTTTCCCACTTTGTTTTGCTACTCTTTTCTTGCTTTAAGTTCTTAACCTCCTTAATGAGTGATTCATGAATGGATTGCATCTTGGTGAACTCATTGTTTTTCTTTGTGATATATTTTCTTAGCTCTTCATAATCCTTTTGCAATTTGGAGACATTTTTTTTATTCCTTTAACTCCTCTTGAATTTTATACATTTCCCTTTTTGTATCCTTAATCCATTTATTTGAGAAGAGTTCTTCAAAATTTTCCCATGTGGGAGAGTTTTTAGTACCTTCATCAAGGCTATCCCACCATTTAAAAGCTTCACCCCTCAAATAAATGAATATCTTCAAATGACTCAAATTATTTTCCTTTATCATCCTCAACCATTCTTCGAGATTGATTTCATTTTTATCTTATTCTCTGTTAAAGCTAGGCATTTCCATTGATTCTTAATTGAGGTCTAACCCAAATTTCAACTTACAACTTCAATATATTAGGAATAATGATATCAATTAGTTATAATCCTTGTTCCAATATAATCTTCTATGTTTTCTCTTTCCAATGGTTTTTGAATCAACTTAATCAGACATCTCAATCAAAAGTTATGATAGTTTTAAGTAAACATATCTTTGAAACCCTAAATTGGAGTCTGTCCTCCTGACCGACCTTCTTTATGATGTATTTCTGCAATTTTGGCCCTTGAGTCTGGAATTTCGACATGTAATGCTTTGAAATGTATTCTCTACAATGCCACAGGTTTGACTAAAATTGGGTGTGCCAAATGAAAGTTATGGTAACTTTCCCAAACCTTGCTGAATTTTGGCCTATTTTGAAGAGCGAACTTGTACATAATGCCCCACGTCCAATATTGGATAATTGATTCTGAAATTTGCATCCAATATATTATGGACTGTCCTCTTTCCAATTCCACTGGTCTCACGTAATTTGGATCCTCTATGAAAAAAATATGACTATTTTACCCGGAACACATGTTTGAGACTGGTTATAGGACTAGCCAGAAATCCTACTCCCATATGGTGTATCTCCGAATGTACAATGACCCAAAATCGTAAATTTATACCACATGTATCTTGATATGTCTTCTAAACATCCTCCAAGTTTCACCTTCTGAAATGGCTTCGAAAAAGAGTTATAGAAAAAATTCCAAGATGACTTGCTTGGGGAAGCAAAATCCTAGGATCGATCCTCTAATACCAAATGTAATGTTCCAAATGATTAAAATATCATAATAGAACATAAGTACACGCTATGTACAACAATGTGAGCATAGAGGACAACTCCAATATAGATGAGTTACACAATAACTCCTTAAACAATAAGAAAACCTCCTCCACATAGCCAAATACATTTATACATAAAAAATCACAATAATGAATACATGATTTCTATATATATACCTATTCACACACTACACATGGAGATTCTTTACTATTAGGCTCACCCTATTACACATATTTACACATTACAAGTACAATTAGTTCCATTTATGCCTCCCTTGGGTTCATATCATATACATTTATTCCTATATATGCCCCCTTGGGTCAAAACAAAGAACTACTGAACTCAAAATTTGTTCAGAAATTATCATATCAGGTTATTTAAATTTTGTCAAATTTGAAGTATAAAGTCTTGTTGAAATTACTTTGAAAGGATTTTTAAATCACAAAGAATTCAAACATTTAAATTTTGTCAAATTTGAAGTATAAAGTCACGTTGAGATTAACTTGAAAAGATTTTAAAAGTTCATAGAGTTCAAACATTGTTGCTTAAGCAACTACTTTGATCAAGAGTAAATTTGGATGGGTTCAAAATTAAAATTATCCACCATTAAAACTCAACAGAAATAGATCTAGATTGGGTGGGTTCAAAACTAAAATATCCAACATTAAAATTTTAAGCAGAAATGGATTACTTAAGCAACTATCTCAATTAAGATAAAAATTAGATGGACTCACAATTAAAATCATCCAACATCAAAACTTACTAGAAATGAGTTACTTAAGCACCAACCTCAAGCAATATCAAATTAAGGGTGTCTTGAGGGAGTTGGATTCAAAAATTTCAACGGAAGGGATTAAACCCAAGGAAGAGGTCCAATTAAACTCTTCCATGTTGAATGGAATAATATTTCGGGTTTGATCCCACAACCGTTCAATGGGTTTTAAGTGAAGGGTTTTGTTTTTCTAACTATTTTTATTTTTTAAATTTTTTTGTTAAATAATGAATAGATGAAATAGAATCTATTTTGAGTGAATAGAAAGAATGATTATTTCTGACAAGAACTCTCAAAAAGATTAGATGAAAATAGTTTTGTGATTTTGCAATGCTAAAAATTACTCAAAAAGAAAGTTTATCTCTATAGAAATATACCTACAAAAATGAACTAAGCAGCAAAAGGAAACCTATAAACAAAGTAGTTACAAAAGGAAACCTACAAACAAAGTAGTTACAAAAAACACCCACACAAAAGTAACAAGGAATAATGTCATTTCATTCATAAGTAATTACATAAATAATTCTACAACAAATTAATGAAATAAATAGCACATATTGATTTTTTACAAGATATGAAATAAAAGTAACAAGGAATAATGTCATTTCATTCATAAGTAATTACATAAATAATTTTACAACAAATTAATGAAGTAAATAGCACATATTATTTTTTACAAGATATGAAATAAGAATTAAAATCTAACCATAAAATACATTTAAAAGATTCGATAAAGATTTGAAGGAAAACATTTCAAATGACGACACAAGATAACTTGAACATAATAAAAAATTCTTACTAGAGATTATGAGCAAGCAATTAATAGTAGAATAATCCATTGATTACGTTGATCCACAATGAATCACCAAAAAACATCCTTGGCTTTAAGAAAAGTTTATGAATTAACTTAGAAAATAATTCACCATTACAATCTCCACCATCCTATGAGAGCCAAAAACATTTTTAAAGTATTCGGTTCACATATTTATAGAATATAAAAGTGTCCTTGCAAAAATGATCATGCAAATCGTTTCTTAACTCAAACTTTTGGAGAAATGGGAGTTGGATCTTTTACATTCTCTCGATTATATCTTTCTCATTTAATAAATAATTCATTACATAAATTAAGATGGACAAATACATGTTGCTCCTTAGGTAATTTAAAATGGGAGCTTCACACTCAATTTTTTGATATATTTTTTTAGTTTTCGAAAAGTACACTTCAATTGAGTGGCTTTACGAATTTCAATGGTTAGAAATTTTTGAAGGTGGACGTGTTTCAAGAAATAAATACTCCTAACCTTCTTCTCATGCTTTTGCATGTCATTTTTGTTGAAATTAGTGCAACTGCAAGAACCATTCTCCGGGAGGATGACATAAGACTCTAACTGAGATCTAGGGCCCCCAATACACTCCTGGGGTTCTTGGTTTGGGACAAAGCAGTTAGAGCCATGACAAAAGACCCTAGTGAGCCCCCCCAGTATATTGTTGGGGTTCTTGGTCAAGGACCAAGTAGCAAGTCCCTAGATGTGTTCTAAGGCCCCTGGATGTGTTCAAGGAATCCTTGCTCGGTGCTTGGATTGATCCTTGGATGTGTTCCTTGGTGGTTGATGATGTAAGTCCCTAGATGTGTTCCATGGAATCCTTTCTCGGTGCTTGGATTGATCCTTGGATGTGTTCCTTGGTGGTTGATGATGTAAGTCACTAGATGTGTTTTAAGGCCCCTCGATGTGTTCCAGGGAATCCTTGCTTAAACACTTGGGTTGATCCTTGGTCTTGTACATTGGTGGATGAAATACCCTAGATGTGTTCTGTTAAGAACCTGAATAGATCTACAAATAAAATCACCACAAATACTAAATACACAATAGATCCACAAAGCAAGATAGAAGAAACCACACTTTATTATTACCAAACCCTTGAGGTAGGGAAACACCGTACAATGAATCCTCTCTTGTTCACTTGCCTCTTTGAGGGGGCATCCTCCTATTGAGCTTCCGCTCCAAATACAATTTTTCTCTTCATGTCTCATTACATTGTTTGAACCCCTTTATATAGTGCTACCATCACCTAAGAACATTTTAGAGGAGGAATCTTCTAGAAGTAGAACCTTCTAAGAAGTCCTTTTACATTTATTATATCTAATTACCCATTTATTATATCTAACTACCATAGTGGACCTTATTTAATAATATAGTGGACCTAGTCCACCTTACATTGAATGACCTCCACTATTATCACTATGGGCCCTTTGGGCCTCCCCACTACCTCTCTAGCTACCTTACATTCCACCCCCCTTATTAAAGCGTTGTCCTCAACACTTGATGTACAACCATATACCAGGGTCCCATGGATAATTGTGGACCATAATGCTAAAGAAGACTGAAGAACCAAGGTCCTATGTAGAAAGGAAAGCCACCACGCTGAAGTAGTCCAACAACCATTGTAAGCCCGGGTCCCATGTCCAAGTGCTCATGTGAACTCCCTGTGGAAGATTTTGGAACCCAATAACCAACTCAAAATGATGCTCCAAAGACTGACACCTATCATGTGGATCCAAATAAGAAGATCCATCCACATAGTGGAAAAATGTCGTAGCAGAATCTGGAAGGAATAATACCACTGTAGAATATGCAGGATGAACACTAGTAATAATCATTGACTCTCGATTTGTCACATTGACGCTCTTTACAGAAGGTGGATTAGAGTCATCAAATAAAATATGAAAGTGGTTGTCATCCCAGAAATGACAACTATCCATATACCAATCATCACAATCGGCCTCAAAATCATACCAAACATATATTTCTTGATTATATTCATCTATGATGTCCGCCATAAGAAATATCTGCTGCATGTTATCCAATGAATCTTGAATACTACAAAAACTATCCTTGAGGCCATTTGCAAGGTCATGCAATCTAACATCTAATTTGTCATACAATTTGTATTTGAATGCTTCACTAATTCCCTTGAGGGTTTGAGAGGAAATAACCATATGATCACCCTATGAACCCTTTGGTCCCACAGTCGTCACGAAAAAACCTAAGAAATAGAACAATAACTTACTGCAAAAAATCGCGGTTTTTTCCAGAAAAAACCCTGAAAAACTGTTGAATTTAAAATGCTCATAACTTCACTTTCCGGACTCCGTTTCGGTTGATTTGTTTTTTGAAAATGGGTAAAATTGTGAGAGGAACTTAGATATGTAATTTGTTTGGGAAAATTAGGCCTCCAGCTTCTACAAAAAAAAAAAAAATCACGCCGTCGTCCGCAGAAAAAACTCTGAAAAATTGCAGATTTTAAAACTTCAATATCTTGACTTCCCGAACTCCGTTTCAGACGATTTTTTTATTTAACTTGGGTGTTTTTCTAAGAGAAACTCAGATATAAAATCTTTTTCTGCAATTTTTGTACATAAATATACCAAAAACTTCGAGAATGTCGCAACCCTATTTTTTTCTTCTAAAAAAAAAAATCTGCAAAAATAAAAAATATTTGCCCACAATGTCTGCCAAGGAAAGTGCTCTGACACCACTTGTTAAGAACCTGAATAGATCTACAAATATAATCACCACAAATACTGAATACACAATAGATCCACAAAGTGAGATAGCATAAACCACACTTTATTATTACCAAACCCTTGAGGTAGGGCAACACCATACAATGGATCCTATTATGGAAGGGATCCTCTCCTATTCACTCGCCTCTTCGAGGGGGAATCCTCCTATTGAGCTACCACTCCAAATACAATTTTTCTCTTCATGTCTCATTACATTGCTTGAACCCCTTTATATAGTGCTACCATCACCTAAGGAAATTCTAGAGGAGAAATCTTCTAGAAGTAGAACCTTCTAAGAAGTCCTCTTACATTTATTATATCTAATTACTCATTTATTATATCTAACTACCATAGTGGGCCTTATTTAATAATATAGTGGACCTAGTCCACCTCATATTGAGTGACCTCCACTATTATCACTATGGATCCTTTGCCCCCCCCCACTACCTCTCTAGCTACCTTACATGTTCTAGGGCCCCCAGATGTTTTCTGGGGTACTCTGGTCTTGGACCAAGTAGTTCTTGGTTGTGTACCAAGATGTGATGATGTGTGATCTTCTTCCTCTCTCCTGGGATGGTCCATGAGACCTAGGAGCAACCATGAATATGGACATGACCACATCATGGATGTTTCCCCTTATGCAGTGAAGATAAAGTTTATAAGTGATTATGCGACTTATGTGGACATGTTTTTCCATTGAAGAGGACCCATTGAATTTGTCTTGAAGTCCCCCCTTGCTTGTTTTTGTTTCCCTTCTTGTTTGATGTAGTGTTAGGTTTTTATAAGTCACTTTGAATTATTTGACTTTGAATTAATATTTATATTAATTAAAATGCCATTATTTAATTATTTTAATTCTATCCCTAACCCCTTTACTTAGCTATAAAAGAAACCCCCCCTCTAACATTCTTTCACACACTCTCTTCATTCTTCCTATTTCTATTGTTGTTGCGACTACCTGAGCTTGTCTTGATCCGGATTATTTTCGGCACGAAATGAGAGCGGAGATATAACATAGAAATATTCAGAGATATTGCAAGAGAGACAACAATATAACAGAGATATAGCGGAAATATAAAAAGAGTCACAGATATACAGTGATACACGATTTCTATTAATGAAATAAATGTACAGAGACTGTAAAAGTACAGAGTGAAAGACTCGCTAGAATGGTGGTAGCTTATCTCTGAGAAGAGATGTGACGGCTACTCGCATCCGTGAGAACATGACTACAATGAGGCTCTGAAGGCCTTTTTTACAATAAGAAGGAATTCCAAAAACCCTAGACATCCAAAAACCTAACCCTGAGAGATGAAGCGCCAAAAGTCATGTGGGCCCCGTTTGGGTAAGTTGGTGCATCAACTTCCCGGGGTCGTAACTTTTGCATACGATCTCCGTTTTAGGTGTATGATAGCTCGTTGGAAAGATCTATCCGAGAAATACAACTTTTGGGTGAGCAACATCAATCTATGATGCATGTTGCTCCCCATTTTCTAAAAAAAAAAACATCATTTAGGGCCTCAAAATGGCCCCGGAAGTTAAAAACTGCTAAAAATAGTAAATTACCAAAATTGCCAGAAACATGTTTTGGGCCAGTTGGAGAAGGTGGGTGGCCACCGATATCCGCATGGATCATGTCTTTTCTTAGTGATGGTACAACTTCTCTTGTGGTTTTTCTCCTTCAGAATTTGAGGTATTGTTTGGCTAGGAGCTTCAACTCAATTTTATTGAGGAGATACTATAGTCCTCTCTTATTTGTTGTATGTGTATGTTGTGGACTTCTTTCTTAGCTATTGTGGGTCTTCTAGCAAGAGCCGCAGATCTACCTATGACTTCCACAAACCTCTCCTCAACTGATTTTGTGAGCCACAGATCCTCCTAGTACCTCTGTGTGTGCCACAACCTCTTCTTCTACTGCTACTATATGTTGTTAAAAGCACTATGACCTCCTTCTCCTTACTGTCACCATCTGTGGGTGATTTTACCTCTTGCTATTCCTTTTGCTGGTGTTTTTGCTGCTTGAAGGGTTTCTCTCTTGCTTTCATATTGGCTAGTACCTTCGTGGTTTGAAGGGCTTGTATTACAGCTCAGTTTTGGACTATTTGTTGTGGGTGTTTGCTTCAAATCTGTGTGTGGTATTACTTGGCAAAATAGTCTACCTAATATCATAATAGATGATCATAACCCTTGAGTTTAATCCATGACTTTAAGCTAATTTATAAGCACAATAAAGAGGAGGACAACATCTATATGTGACATGGACTTTCTCCATTAGCTAGAGGAAAGTTAAAGAATTATTTTGTTTGACATCTGCATTCAGATTTTTTTTTTCACATGTTCAGATCTAACTATCCATATTTAATCTGCTTCAGTTAATTGTTTTAAGCGCTGATCTATATTTATATTAGTGAACATAATTAGAAAAATGATATCACTGTTTTTTATTTTTCCTTAAAACTAACATGGAATCAGAGCTTAGGGCATGAAAAGAGCTCAATAGTGGCAGAATTTTGAGCTCGCGTAGATCCACTTTTAAGGGTTTGTTTTGCAGATCAACAGTAATCTTGTTTTATATCATCTCTGGTTTTCAGTATGTCTCCTTCATTACTCTCAACCTATTCTAATGCTGAGGCAACCACAGGTCCATGACAAATATGAGGTTATTTAACAACATGACTCGACTGATTATAGGAGCAGGTCCAAGCCCTATCTATGGACATTACCAACAAAAATTTCCAGCCCTGCTGTGGGCAATCCATTTGCAGGTCCAAGCCACTTCTTGAGGCAAAAGAAGGGTAGTCCTTGAAACACAAACTCAAGCCATCCTACAGCCAATGCAAAAGCCACCCCATCCAAGTAATTTGGATCATCTTCAGGAAACTGCAATTTGCACAACTTCTGTTGCAGGGCTACCAATTTTGAATGGAGTGTCATCTTTTTCCTAGAAAGGACCCTATTGTAAACCAATTCAACAAGGTGTTCAAAAAACTAGGACAATGACTGCTTGTCAACATAAATAAAATAAATTTTTGGTAGATCCCTCACTACCTTTATAAGAGTTTGTTCTTGTGACTCCTTTAAAAGCATTGCAACATTATCTTCCATTGGTATGGGCACATCTCCCACAGGCCCTAAAATTGTACTTATGCTACAACTAAATTCCATCACATGCTCCCACCAGTCTACAGAGAAGCCGACAACAAGCCCCACATGACTCGTCATAAGTTACTTCTGACTTTGCAACAATGGAAATGCAGGTGCAGATGCATAAGAAATTATTTATTTCTTAGCTTCTTGGCAGTTGCCTTCTCCATGAGAACCCCAAGCCCGAGTTCAACCACTTTACCACCACTTCCTTCTTCAGCAACAGGAACAAGAGCAGTCTCTGAAACAATTTGAGATTGAAGGGAAGAAGGAAGAGGAGGGGAGCTCTGGAAAATGGAAATACGAAGATGATTTCCATTGCTCCAACATACACCAATTCGTGTAGGTGGTTTGGGAAATCCATGGTTTAGTCTATACATAGTGGGTTCCCATCCTTCCTGAGAAAACTCACATGGGCTTTGCACTACTAAATATGAAAAGCACATGTGCATGTGTGATAGAAGGGTAGAGAAGTGGTTGTTGCAGATTTTTGGTGGAGCCGCTTAATTTTTTGTTGTTTGATGACTTTTTATGGTTTAAAGATGGGCTGCCATATTCACCTTGCATATTTTATAACAAACCTATCCACCAATGTATAGAGCAAGCATGTAGTGGCACATGTCCTCCTTATGATAATGATTACCATTTACATGACTTTATTTTCACTTTATGATTGTTGACCTCCCTCACCTTTAATATAAATAAAGGAAAGAGAGTATTTTCATAATTCATATTGAACACATGCTTGTGTTAAGAGATGTGAGAGCTAGAGTGAAAATGTCTCTTTCATTGTACTTTTCCTTCTTTATATTGAGCGACAGGGTTCATGAGGAGATTCAAGAAGAAGACTAGGGATTTGTGGCATATGGTTACCCTAGTACTATTTGGACTGCTTGATGTGGAGAAGATAGTGGAAGACTATCTTGTTTTTCTCTTGTACACTTGTGGGATGAAAGTTTGGGTGCCAAAGAAAACTTGTTTGTTTTGAATATTTGGTGGAGTGACCAATATTAGTTGGGAGATATTCCTTGTTAGGAGAAACTGGTGGCTAGGGTTCTTTATTTTGGTGGTTCCTTGGTTTTTTGTTGCAGATTCCTTGAGATCTTGTTCAAGTTTCCTCTATCAAATTTATTGGCACTCAAAGAGGGCTTATCGGTAAATTTCAAATTGAATGTACATGGGAACACTTACATTACATTGTGTAGCCACAAATACCCATACACATTTTATCTTACTTGGGCTCTCTCATGACAACTTCGACAGAACTTGCTACGAGAAATTATTGGTTAGAATGTAGATATCTATTGCCTTCAAAAGATCCAGTTGATCAGTTTGAAAATTGGTAACTCTGGTCAAGAACTAAACCCCTATAAAAGGGGGTCAAGCATAGACAACAAACAAGAGTTACAACGGGATAGTGGGATGACCTCTTAAGGATATGGAGTTACTTGAACTAACAAATACATGTCAAACATCTGCATACACAAAAGATGTCCCAGATAGCTACAGTTGGTAGCAGGATGCAAAGTACAAGTGTGTCTTCAACCCAAGCAAGTTCAAGGTAAGTCCAGGTATGCATCATTTGCATTCAATCATTGAATTTGTGACTACTAAATACAACAATAAGAGCTATGTTTACCTTCCTGTCATTTATGAATCGATGTATTAAAAGAATACTATCAAAATCTCATTTGTATCTTGGTTATATGACCAAGGAAGTTGTGATCTCAACACATACTTGCTTTAATTGATGTAAGATAGGTATTTCTCCCTAGTTTGGAAACTCATGATCCAGATTTTATGAGCAAAACGAAATGAATACAGATTAATAAAATATGCTTAACACAAAATAACAGAGATACAATAAAACTGGTTTTCCATTCAATAAGGAAATAAGCTGAAACTGTAAAATGTAGCAGAAAACAAGCTTGCTCGAATGGTGTCGGCTTATCTTTGAGAAGAGATGTGATGAATGCACTCATTCGCAAGAAGATTATCTTACAATGAGGCTCCAAAGGATTTTTTATCATAAATAAAATCCAAAACTCTAACCCCGGAAGATGACAAGCCAACAGTTTTGTGGACCCTGTTTTGGGTAGTTTGGTGTATCAACTTCCTGGGGGCGTAACTTTGGCATACGATATCTGTTTGGGGTGCACAATATCTCGTTGGAAAGGTATCATCGAGGAGTTTCATTTAGGGGGCTCAATCATGCCTACAAATATCATTGAGAAACTCAATCCTGAAAAACCTTCATTTAGGCCCTCAAAATGGTCCCGGAAGTTAAAACTACTAAAAATAGTAAATTGCCAAATTTGCCAGAAAACTGTTTTGAGAGAGTTGGAAAAGATGGTTGGCCACCGATATTCACCTATATCAATCCTCCCTCCTTAGGAAGTAATGGTCTCCATTGCATTGAGTTCTCGGGGGAGAGGGGGAATCGTTTGCTAAATCTGAATCTTGGTGGGCTGCTTGCCTTGCTGGAGACATCACATTTATTGGTTTGTGGAAGGATTTCATGAAACTATTTTTGGAGGGGTTGAATCTATTCAACTGGTCGGGCCAACTTGCTCCAAACAGTTTTCTGGCAATTTTGGCAATTTACTATTTTTAGCAGTTTTAACTTCTGGGGCCATTTTGAGGGCCTAAATGAAGGTTTTTCGGGATAGAGATGCTCAATGATATCCGTAGGCATGAGTGATCCCCCTAAATGAATACCCTCAACGATACCTTTATGACAAGCTATTGTGCGCCCCAAACGTAGATCGTATTCCAAATTTATGCCCTCGAGAAGTTGATACACCAAACTACCCAAAACGGGGTCCACAAAACTGTTGCCTTTTCATCTTCCGGGGTTAGGGTTTTGGATTTTATTTATGATAAAAATGAATTTGGAGCCTCATTGTAAGATCATTTTCTTGTGAATGAGTGCAACCGTCACATATCTTCTTAGAGATAAGCCACCACCATTCCAGCAAGCTTGTTTTCAGGTGCATTTTATAGTTTCAACTTATTTCCTTATTGAATAGAAAACCAATTTTATTGTATCTATGTTATTTTTTGTTAAGCATATTTTATTAATATACATTCATTTCGTTATTCTCATAACATACGGATTAGTGGACATAACCCACACAAATTTTTCCTTACCTCCACCCCTGGTTACTTGGCTAAGGGCCCATGTGATATGAGAGAATCACAGGACAAACCTGCGATAGAAATTGGCGAGGCCCAAGAAACTCCGAAGTTCAGTGAGTGTGGTTAGGGATGACCAATCATGAATGACCTGGATCTTGGCTGTATCCACATGCACACCATGCTGATCAATGATGTAGCCTAAGTAATGGACCCTGTCCATGCCGAAGGAGCATTTTTCCAAGTTTGCATATAGTTTGTGTTGTCGCAGGGTGTGCAAAACCTACTGAATATGCTTCAAGTGTTCCACCCAAGTCTTGCTGTAGATGAGGATGTCATCTAGATACACCACTACAAAAGTATTGGTGAAAGGTCATAGGATATCATCCATCATCCTCATAAAAGTTGCTGGAGAATTTGTTAAACCAAAGGGCATGACCAACCATTCAAAAAGACCTTCTTTTGATTTGAAGGAAGTATTCCATATATGTGTCTATTCTATTGGGACCTGGTGGTATCCAGACTTTAGATCAATCTTATTGAAGTATTTGGCCCCTGTGAGTTGATCAAGGAGGTCGTTGGTTCGGGAAATTAGGTACCGATTTCAGACTTTTATTTTATTTAGGGCCCAGTAATCAATTTAGAGTCTCTAGTTCCCGTCTTTCTTCTGCACTAGTAGGATTGGGCTCCCACAAGGAGATCATATGGGACGGATGTGCCCCTTGTGGAGTAGTTCTTTGATATGCCTCTTGATCTCCTTGTTTTATAATAGAGAGCGATGGTAGACTGGCCCATTGGGTAGCGGTGCGCCTAGGGTCAAATCGATGGGATGCTTGACTTGGCAGTGCAGAGGTACCCCGGTAGGAGAGGAGAAGATATCTGAGTATTCTTCCATGAATTTTACCACTTGCTTCTATTGTGTGGAGAGATCGGCCATGGAGGCCCTGGATGTGGTTGCGATATTTTTCTCACTCTGAGAGCGAATCACGAAGAAGAAAAATTTCCCGGTCTGAGAGATGACCTTCCTGCATTGCTTGGCAAAGATCAAGGAAATAACACTAGGAGGGTCTGCCTCGGGTATCCTATATAATTTCCCATTCAAAGTAATAATAACACTATGAGGCCTAGACTCATATACATCATGAAGTTTCCATAAATAAGGTTGGCCCAAAAGAACATTACAAAATTCGAGAGGATCAACATCACACAATACCTCGTCTTTGAAGGGCTTGATGTGGTACGACAATCGACACTATTGGATGACACGAAGATCACTTCCTTGGCGGAGCCATCCAATTGTGTAGGGTTGTGGGTGTGGAATTGTTAGTAGGGCCAGCCACTTGATGACCTCTGCTGAGATGAGGTTCTTCTGGCTACCGCTATCAACGATGAAGTGAAACGGGGTGCCTTTTACCCACATCTGTGAATGGAAGAGGCACTCTCCTTCCTTTGGATCGTCTGGTTCACCAAGCTGGATCTTGTTGGTAGCAACGGTGGCACTGGGTTCCACGTCAATGATCCTTCTTCCCCTTTATAGTTATGAATTAGAGTCAGAACCCACCAATGACTGCTTTGAGCGGTAGTCAATAGTGTTATGCCAAGGGATCTTATGGAAGTCGCACCAATTCCTGAGATCTTTCTTTGTCTTTCTGGTGTCTTTCTTTGCTTGTGGTTTGGACTAGTTGTCCTGATACTGTCCATATTTTCTTTGTCCTTTGTTTAGTGGGTTGGGGCTGCCCTTTCCTGGCTTTTGCTGTGCGGGGCTCCCAGGCCCAAATTACCGCATCTTTTGTTTGATATCTTGCTCGATTTTGACGACATATTAGTAGGTCGCGCCCAAGGACGAGATGCCCAGAAATTCCATTTCGGTCTGGATGTATCTATGCAGAGCACCGTGATACTTGAGCATGAGATGTCACTCTGAATATTTGATACCCAACTTGGTGCACAAGGTATGGAAGATATTTGTGAACTCTGGCACTACTTGGTCTCTTTCTTGCAGCAAGGTGGTCCATTTGGTATACAAGTCGTCATAACTTACGACATGGTAGTATTGTTCCTTAATATCATCCTTGAAGGATTCCCAGGTGGTTGTGACTATAAATAATGAGGGTTCCTCTGTTTCCTTTTGCTCACATAAAGTTTCCCACCAATCTTTGACATGGTGAATGAATTTGAGGAGCACAAAAGTAATATTTTTTCTATTCGAAACGTTATGGACATAAAAATACCCTTCTAGTAGATTCAACCACTTGTCTACAACATCTATGTCTATCTAACCTTCAAATATAGGAATATCAAAGTTTATTTTTACCTTGAAGGGGGCGGTGCCTCCACTTGAGGAAGATGCGTTGCCTATTGGTAGCCGCTGAAGGATTTGAGAAAAACTATCCATCATCTCATTCCTCTGTTGTGCGAGGGATTCCTAAAAAAACATTTTGAAAGGATCTCCCATCCCGTCATATTTATTTTCTCCTGCCATGAGAGGTCGCTTGGCCATGCAAGAGCTTTTGTCCTCAAGAGAAACAAGCTAGAGACTTAATTCTTTGTACCCTGACCTTGTTGGGGACATGCATTAAGACGAAAAGGAGAAGACTGCTCTGATACCACTGATACAGATTTTATGAGCATAATGAAATGAATACAGATTAATAAAATATTCTTAACACAAAACAACAAAGATACAATAAAACTGGTTTTCTATTCAATAAGGAAGTAAGCTGAAATTGTAAAATGCAGCGGAAAACAAGCTTGCTGGAGTGGTGACAACTTATCTCTGAGAAGATATGTGACGACTGCACTCATTTGCAAGAACATTATCTTACAATGAGGCTCCAAATTCCTTTTTATCATAAATACAATCCAAAACCCTAACCCCAGAAGATGAAAATCCAACAGTTTTGTGGACCCCATTTTGGGTAGTTTGGTGTATCAACTTCCCGAGGGCGTAACTTTGGCATACGATCTCCATTTAGGGCACACAATAGCTTGTTGGAAAGGTATCATCGAGGATATTCATGTAGGTGGCTCAATAATTCCTACATCTATCATTGAGAATCTTGATCCCGAAAAAACTTCATTTAGGCCCTCAAAATGGCCCTAGAAGTTAAAACTGCTAAACATAGCAAATTGCCAGAAAATTGTTTTAAGTGAATTGGAAAAGATAGGTGGTCACCAATATCCACCTGGATAAACTAAGCATTATACTGTACCATTATCCTCAGTACGAGAGTCCAACAAGCTCTCATTTGAGTAAATTTGTTTTTTGGTTGGGTTGTTTTCCTAGAGCTGAACAAGTTATCTTGGTAGTTGGGGTATTTTGTACCTTGTCTTGCGAACCTATCATATATATTTTTTAAATTAGGAGTCCTGAAATTGTAATAGAGATATTTTCCTTGTTATAGGAGCTCAATAAAGTTACATGTCTTCCGCTGTATGTATCCTACAATTTTCTGAAGATAAGACTTGGTTAGTGGATAGTGAGGTCACATGACAAAAAGCATAACCTGGTAAAAGTTTGACTCAACTTTCCATGGTAAAATTGGTACTAGAAACAAGTACATATTGAATAAATACGACACCAGATTAGAGTCAAAAGATCTTGTAGGCTCAGAGGGAGCCAATGTGCTCATGCAAGGAACCAGACATATTATGAGACTCAGAGGGAGTAGGTATAGCAGTCCCAGTATGTGAGTTGGTCCATGAAATGCAACAGGAGAAGACACAACATCAAATCTAGTGTATGTAGAGGTACTCCCAGAGAGGGAGGTGTTGAGTTGAGAAAAAGGTATAAATATTCTCTTTATTACTCTGATTTGTGATATATTCTTTGATGACTTTTCTATTAATTTGAAGCAATTAGGAAAGAAAATGGTTAAAAAGTCTTTAGGAGATATTATTGAATGATATTAGATATTTTCTGAATTTTGGTTTGAATTGTTTTGATTTTATGAAGAAAATGGACAATTGTTGTTAACTCAAGATAAACAAGAAGATCATGAAGATGCATAGGCCATTGAAGATCGAAGAAATCAGGCACAAAACGGTTTAAAGGAAGATTGACTCTTTATCTTGAAATCTTCATAAATAGTAAAAGCAATCCTGAGGATCTCTTGATCCTCAGGATAACTTAATTTACTTATTTCATTGTAATATATAAAGGATAGTGAACAATAGAGAGATACCTAGGAATTTAACCAAACATTAAGATCTCTTAATTGTTGACATTCTATACAACAATCCATTGTAAATGATTTATCGGTTATGGAATTAATGAAAGATTCAAGCGTTTTGAGCATTTCTATGTACTGAGTTTTTAGTAGCAGTATCTTCTGAAGACCGTGGGCCCAATCAGAAGGAGTTACTGTCTCATCTGTAATCATATTAATCCTTTTATAGTTCTGTGATTTGAATTTCTTTTCAAATAGTTAAAATAGATTTGTTAATGTGTTGATTCTTTTATGAATTGGTTATGCTCTTCATTTGCATATAATAGATGTTTCATTTGAATATTATCGATTGTTGTTCCATTTCTAATTGCTGTTAATTTATTGCTTGTGAATTCCTTTCATTCACATTTGTTGTTCCTTTCGCATTCACTGTCCTTTTATCAAATTCACATTTGTTGTTCCTTTCGTTTAAATTTGCATTTGCTGTTCCTTCTTTAATATTCAGTAGATCAATGTTCCTTTCTAGTAGGTTAATTAATCATTGAGAGATTGATTCATTAAGTGTTTGCATAGATTAAATTACTGTTTCTTATATAAATGAATTCAGCAAATTGATTGATGCTTTGATTCATGGTGTGTTATTGTTCAGATTACAATTTTGTTGAGTGAGTTATTAGTTTCAGAGTTTTGAATGAATGTGTGAATAGATTGATTATTGCAGTAATTTAGATAGAATCAGATTCAATGTAGCTGAATTATCTACATGATTTAAACCTCTACAACTATCTGCATAGACTTTGCTGACATTCTTGAAAGAAAAGACGAATCCTCGGTTGATAAATTAATGTCAGACTAAGGTTGTTTTTAGGACATCTTTAGAGCCCAACATTTTGGCACCGCTTCCGATGAGAATGTCAAAGATAGAATAGGTTGTGTCTCTGGAGGACGAGGTATTGAAAATGAAAGGTAAGAACCTATGTAGGCAACAAGTAAAATGCTTGTGCCAATACCTACCTTTAGCTGATGCATATAGGTTATATAGGTGCATAGAATTTGTGTTTGTGTCTATGACTAAGAAGAAAGAACCTGAAAAATTAAAAACCCCACCAAAAACTACAAAATCCCAGTGCCCAGTGCCCCATGGAAGGAGCAATTTCATAGACGAAATCATCTAAAAAGATGAATCTCAAGCCTCGGTTGGACCTCAAAAAGGTTCTACCCGAATCCCTCAAGAAGAAAATTCACCAACTGCAGCTCATGCTGAGGTTCATAGCAGAACTGAAGGGACTGAACAAGGTTTTCAAAATAAACATACTCCACTTTTTGGTCCTTTAGACGAGGGAAATTCTTGTAATTTGAAAGAAGGAGAAGGGGAGACCAGCGGGATTGTTGAGGAAAACCCACCCACCACCACCTGAACCTGGATCTCCTGTGATTTTGGTAGGAGAAGGAATACCTGAAATCCCAGATATAGGTAGCACGATTAAATCTCCTAAGGTACCAAGTAATCAATCACCTCGAATAGAACACCCAGACCAAGAAATCCCTGAGGGTTATTGACACATTTTCGACCAAATGGCACAACATAATCAACCACGGCCCCAGAATTCCACTTTGGAATATCCTATAGTTGATCCGGTTGCCAATGCCCCAATGAAATCCATTCCACTACAAAATCTTCCAACCTTCAATGGATTAATCTCAAAGGATCCTGACACGTTGTTATTTGAGTTTGATGTCCTGTGTAGAGGCTATGGCTATACCTTTGAACCCCAAAAACTAAATCTATTTCCTTCCACTCTGAAGGGAGCAAATTTATGATGGTTTATGGGACTAGGGGGAGGAACTATAAATTCATGGGATGAAATGAAACAAGCCTTCCTTACAAAATATCAAGACTACTGTAGAACCAGGGATTTAAAGGATGAAATCTTTAAAATGAATGCAAAAGAAAATGAAACACTAGAATAATATGTTGAAATATTTCAATATAAGCTGTAGAGATCACCTTACGATACACTACCAGGTGAGGTACTTAAAGCCACTCTAATAAAAGGTATGAAGGATGAATGGGTAGAAACATTGAATTTAATGGGAAAATGTAACATTTATCAAGAAACATATGATGACATTGTCCAATTTTGTATCAGGTGTTCATACGATAGTACATGAACTAGGTAGGGAATACGAGCCCCCATCACTAGAAGTAGAAACATCACTAGTGGGAGCGTCACCTGAGCAACAATTGGTAATCTTTTAGAAAATTTTAAAACTGACATTTTGGGTACTCTGACTACACAATTGGATGTTTTGCAGGTTAAACAGAAACAAAAAGAAACATAACAGTCATTGGCTATATTTTATCCATGATGCAGAAGGAAACATGGTTCAAGAGAGTGCCCCTTGGACGTGGTTCAAACCTATGCCATCTGTGCCAAAGATCATGCAACATAGCAATGTCCATCACTCCCAGGACTAAAAGCTGTCTTTAAAGAAGAAAAAGAGGAAATAGAACTAATATATCTAATGGCTCAGCGTCACTAGTGGCAAGCTCGATCCCCAGGTATGCTAGAAGACCGCTCTTCTTTCTTTTCTGGGCAGTATAATCAGTAGCATAATTTTGGAAATACATGGCAGATCCAACCATTTTCTAACCCTACATGGAATTCCCAACAATATCCTACTGTACCCTGGACAAATCAACCAATTTCTAATCCTACTTGGTCTAACTTGCAATACCCTACCCCATTTTGGAAAAATTCAAATAATAACTCCTAACCTTCACAGTGGACTAACACAACTTCCTAAGCCCCCAATTAGACTCAAAAATGGCAGCGCCCCATGGGATTGACTAATCAACCCATGGGAATGGATCCTCAAGATCAACCCACTTTACAAGATCCACTTCAATTACCCCATAATCCTCAACCTCAAATGCACCCTCAATTACCAGCTCAACCCAACCCGAATCCTAATAACAGACCAATCCAACTCATGCAGATTGTCAAGAATTTGGAGGGTGAAACCAACTCTGCAGGGTGCAACGAACTCCGGTTGAGACCAGGAAGTGTAATTTATCCCGAGGAAAGTGACATTCATCAAGAACAAGAGAATGAGAATGTTGTACAACCAACAGTAAAACCATTGATTGTGGTCATAACAGAAGAAACAAAACAGGGAGAAAACACAGTCGAGCAACAAAATCATGACAAAGATGTAATTTCTTCTCCCCCGTTTCCTGAAAGGCTAATGATATAAAAACCAACAATATATCATAACTTTTATATTGTTGGGGAACTAAATAATTTGTGTTAAAATTCCACTCCTACAGGCTTTACAAGACCTCCCAATTTATGCAAATACAATTAAAGAACTGTGTGGGAAGAAGCCCGAAAGGAAAACTAAGAATCCCTCAACTGTTCATGTGGTAGGAACTTTGTCATATATTATTCTAGGAAAGAAGGATCCATTGAAGTACACAGACCCAGGGAATCCCGTGGTAACGGTTCAGATACAAGGTTGTTTTTTTCTAAATACACTGGTGGATTTGGGGCAACCATCAATATTCTGACTACCAAGACATGTAATATCCTGGGTATCAACTCCTTCGAACCTAATTGAACTATGTTGGAATTAGTTTATAGATCATTGGTTAAACCAGTGGACACCTTACATGACATAACAATTTCGGTCGACTCCTGGGAATACCCAGCCGATTTTCTAGTTATCAACCCAAGGAGTAAACTCGATGGAAACCCATTGATATTGGAACAACCATGGCTAGCAACAATAGATGCATACATAGGATGTCACACAGACAACATGAAAATTGCTAGAGGAAGTGCTATAAAGAACCTTATCTTGTATCCTCCAGCTAAATCAAGTTTTTTTTTCATACATCAACAATTGCAACCACCTAGATATCTAGAAGAAAACCTACGATCTCCTCTCACATTAGAAGAAGCTCTGGGGATAAAAAATAAACTAGAATATGATGTGATAAAAAAATTCATTAACAACCCAACTGTGGTAATAAACCTGACATGTCAAATGCTAAAAGTTGTTTTAGATAATGAAGCACAGGGAGATCCTTTGGAAGAATTGATGGAGCAACATATCTCACTAGGAATATTTCTAAATATTAATGCCAATTTGAATGAGCAACAAAAACAAAAATTGATTCAGATCCTTTCTAAATATGAACAAGATTTTTCTTGGGAGTATCCCGAAATGAATGGAATTGAGCCCCAACGATGTACACATCATATATATATTGAAAAATATGCCCGAACCATCCGACAACCCCAACGAATATTAAGCCCTCATCTCAGGGACATTGTCAAAGAATAATTACAGAAGCTGTTGGATGTAGATTTTATATATCCTATTTCAGACAACCAGTGGGTCTCTCCACTAGTAATCATCCCTAAGAAGAATGGGAAGTGGCGAATCTGTGTAGACTACAAAGAAGTCAATAAAGCTACCCAAAAGGACCACTTTCCCCTAACTTTTATTGATCAAGTCCTTGACACTTTAGAAGGGAAACAATTTTTCTCCTTCCTAGATGGCTTTAGCGGTTATAATCAGATTCATATTGCTTCGGAAGACTAGGATAAAACTACATTTACATCTCCCTGGGGTACCTTCACATATCGAGTATTTCCCTTTGGATTATGTAATTCTCCAACTACATTCCAAAAATCTATTTTAAGCATATTTTCTAATTTGATTAATGAAGGACTTGAAGTCTACATGGACGATTTTACCCCTTATGGCACTGATTTTGATCAAGCTTTAAGCAATCTGGAGAAGGTACTGGAACGATGCATTGCTACCATGCTATGTTTGAGTCATGAGAAATGTCATATGATGATGAATGAAGGTGTGGTACTAAAAAACTATGTTTCTATAGATGGAATTAAGGTAGACCCAACAAAAACAGAGGTAATCCTTAATCTACCTACACCTCGTACACAAACCAAGGTACGTAGTTTCCTTGGCTGTGCAGGATATTATCGCAATTCATCATTTTTTTTTCAATAATAGCTGCACCTTTACATGTTTTAACTGGTAATGTGGAATTTCAGTGGTCTGATAAGTGTGATGTTGCATTTGCAGAGCTCAAAAGGATGGTTTCAACAACACCAGTGCTGAGAGGACCAAACTAAAAATTACCATTTCACATCTCTTTAGATGCATCGAATATTGCCATAGGCGCTTTCCTTGGACATGAAGAAGACAAGAAACCTTATGCTATTTATTTTATTAGGAAAAATCTTACTCCTGCCGAATTAAATTACACAGTACCAGAAAAATAATTTTTAGCCGTTATACATGCTATTAATAAATTTCACCACTATATAACATCCTATCCAATAATTCTGTATACTGATCACTATGATATTAGATATTTAGGAAAAAAACCAATTACTAATAGACAGGTTACTCAGTAGTTGTTGCTATTACAAGAATTCAACCTCACCATTAAGGATCGATCAGGAAGAGAGAATCTTGTTGCAGATTTCTTGTCTCGTGTACCTAAAACAAATAACTCTTTGACAGTTGAAGACCAATTTCCAGACAAACACTTGTTTGTTGTCACTATTAAGACACCTTGGTACGTTGATGTGGTGAATTATCTGGCAGTTGGGAAATTTCCAGTGCACCTGTCACCAAGAGAAAAGAAATTAATTGTTCAGCGCAATGCACGATTCACCTAGATCGGTGGATATCTTTTCCAAACAAATTTTGATCTTCATATCCGAATATGTATCAGAGATGATGAAATTATCAATGTCTTGAAGGCGTGCCATGATGAGCTCTGTGGCAGACATTTTGGAGACCACAGAATTGGGCTTAAGGTTTTACAGATGGGCTACTATTGGCCCTCAATATTCAAAGATGCAAAGAAGTATGTCCAGGCTTGTGACATCTGTCAGAGGATGGGCTGACTAGGACAAGATGATGAAATTCCCCTGCAACCACAAGTGGTGATGGAACCTTTCGAGAGATGGACACTGGATTTTGTTGGCCCCTTCAACCCAAAATCAAACCAGAAATCTTATATACTAGTTGCAACATACTATATGACCAAGTGGGTAGAAGCAGTAGCCTTGCCAAACGCAACTGAGGAAGCAGTCATTAAATTTCTCTTTGAATTATTTGTATGCTATGGATTACCCATGGAAGTAATCACCGACAAAGGGTCGAAATTTACAGCATTTGAAATCTCAGCCACTCTGTGAAATTATCACATTAAACACAAAGTTACCTCCCCATACCACCCACCGACAGGAAAACAAACAAGTGGAAAGTACCAATAAAGTCTTGGAGGAAATATTGACAAAAACATTCTCAACAAACCATCAAAATTGGGCATCCAAGCTTCCAAATTCGTTATGGGCCTATCGAACAACATGTTGTAACACTACTGGCTATTCTTCTTATCACCTTTCTCTGGAAAAGAGCCTATCTTTCCAATTGAATTTGAGATCAAGAATTTGAGAATGGCCCAGGAAATTGGAATGGATCTTACCAAAGCACACACGCAGCGCTTACAACAACTCAATGAGTTAGATGAAGCACACTTATTTTCCTTTTAGTGCACAAATGTTATTCAACAACATACAACTAGCTGGAAAGACAAGCATATCAAGAAGAAATCCTTCCATAAAGGTGATTGGGTGCTTATCTATGATTCCAGATTTCAAGATTTTCCTGGGAAATTGCAGACAAGGTGGCTGAGACCGTATGAAAACATAGAAGTCCATGATAATGGCACTGTCACCTTAGCTACCATCGATGGGCCTGGTTCTCCTTTTCTGGTAAATGGACATCAACTACGACTCTACCATCAACCGTTTTCAAAAGAATCCTTTTGCCAAGAAGTAAGTAATGATCCTACTGATCATATTTTAGCTAGATGGGAAGGTAACCCAACAACTTCAGTTCCATGAAATCCTTGTCTTTCCAGCACTGTACATATTGTAATATTTTTCTTTAAAGAATTGTTTGAGTTTTTAGGTTTTTACTTTCTAGGAAAGTCACTATAAAGAGATTTGAAGAATAAAAACTAGAAAATATGACTTTAAAGAATATAATTAGAACTCTTTTATGTTCCTTATCAAACTTCAAATTGCTCCTATCTCACTTTGAAAAATACATCAAATATAAACCTTGTTTTACACAAGAGATGAATATGTCATATTCCGTAGCAAAAAGTCGGGTGACTGCACTGAAAGAATGCGTAGTTGTAGTAAATAGACAAATGCATGCATGACACTACAAACCATCCAATACTTTGATCATTGAATAAACCTACCTATAAAAATTAAATGAATTTAGTTGATGACTAATCCATCCTAGATTCGCTAAAACAAAAATGTCTGCGAGAGGTATCCAATTACTTAATTAGATGGTTAAAATTTGAACATCATCGTTGCCGTTCATTCGAACGCAACAATGATCGTTCCCTTTTTTGCGATTGTTTTTCCATTTGCGGGTAGTGTCGTTCATTTGAACGTAACAGTTGTCAATCCATTTGTTGCGATTTTTGTTCCCTTTGTGAGTAGTGTTGTTAATTTGAACGTAACATCTATCGTTCCCTTTGTTGTTATTGCAGTTCCCTTTGCGGGTAGTGTCGTTCATTCGAACATAACAACTTCCATTCCCTTTGTTTCGATTATTGTTCCCTTTGCGGGTAGTGTCGTTCATTTGAACGTAACAACTACCGTTCCCTTTGTTGCGATTGCTATTCCCTTTTTCGAGTAGCGTTGTTCATTCGAAAAAAACAACTACTGTTCCTTTTTGCGGTTTTTCCTGTTGTTGTTCCTTTCCTTTGAAAGTAACGATTTTTCACCAACAACACGTCCTTCTGATACGTTTACCCACTTCTGTGTGTTCGAACTTCACTAACTAATTTTCAACAACATCACTTCTAATCATCATGGTAACGGTTTGTCATTTTTTTTTAGGAATATCTAGCATACCTTATAAAATTGTTCATGGATTGATTTTTCCGAATTATCCTAATATTTTTCATAATACTTAACCACCATAATTTGTTTCTTTCCCCTATATATACATATAATTGAATGATAATTTGCCTCCACATCATAATAAGGAGTCTAAGGAACATTTTTATTTGTCATTCTTACACTTCTTATGCCATCCCACACTCTTAAGGAGTAGATGAGCCTCCCTTAATAAAGCCTTTAAAAAAAAGAAGGGAAATAATAATAAAATCTAAATAAAGAAAATAAAACTTCTCCCAAAAAGGATAGGGGGTCTCATCATGAGCCAAACTACCAAGATCATAAGATATTAACATAAGTGGCATTCCCACTATGGCTACCACACCAGGGAAATGGCCTTTGGTATTTAAGGTTAAAGGACAAGAGGTATCATCATGAGCCGACTTGTTCACTTAGGTTACGATCTAGTGAGTGGCATTGTTGTTATCTGGATACCAAACCAGGATAGTGGCCTTTTTGGGAAAATACTATTCAAACTATTTATTGAGGATGCTGGCTCATATATGGGTTAAAAGGAAACCCCGTCGAGGCTATGGATGCCTGTTGGCAGCAGTGGCTCTGCCTATGGTACATAAGTTTATCTTAAATACGCTAAGTTTTTGTTGTGTTCATAGACTTCCTTTCTTAAAAAAAGAGAGGCTATTATTCCAGATATATTCAACACAAGGGAAAGTAACATAATTATAACACGTGACACATTTATAAAACGTGAACAAATTAGGACTACTCAAAATATTCTTCCCTAACATATTTGAACATTGGTATTTGAACTTGTACTTCCCACAAAAGGTGTGATTATCGTTCATGATTAACATTAAAGTGCTTTGAAAGTTATTAATGATCGTTCTCCCAATGACGGAGGTGTAGTAATTATCCCTCACTTGAATGACCGCCATCATTACGTTCACACATATCGACGATCGAGGTTGAACTTTTCATTTATCAAGGGGCATATATTCTGCATGATTATCAATAGACCATAATGATTACAATTAATTGAAAAATTCATATTTCTATATATCATTGTCGTTCTGTAATTTTTACCATTTCTAGTAATTCTTTCTCACAGGTTGGTCTAACTAAGTTTGCAGTTGGGAACAATAGATGTGCTGACTTGTTTACATAAGACATGGGTGGCCGAAGAATTCTCTGCGAGCCTAAATTGCTACAAGTAACCAACCAAACAAGGGAAATTATACACCGTCTAGGATTGACACAATACTTTAACAAAATACAAGAATTCAATGTAAATGTCACGCTAACATTTTCCCAAAACTTACAGGGGGGAGTCTGAATAACTCGAGACATACAAATACCGATTATTGATGCAATTATAGCTGAGGTAACAAGCCTCCCAAATGAAGGAACATAGTGTACTAGGAAATACACAACACTCAAGGAGGCTGTGGAGTCATTCGCAGAACCCGGGGAATAATTCGACAAAAAGGGGAAAGGCCTAAACCCCTCTGCTCTCAGCGAACAATGGAAGGAGATAGCATGTGTGATACATAGATATATCACATGCGAGGAGCGATACAACATGGTGAGACCTTGCCACCTCAAGCTATTGGAAGTATTAAAACAAAGGCCAGTGATAAATTTACCATTCTTTTTGAATACCATGCTACATGAAGTCACCAGAAGGAACCAGAAAGACAAAGACCCTGCCAATGTAATTAGTCATCAAGGGTTAGTAAAATTGATAGTAAACAAGGCCTTAAACCATACACAAATAAATTGGGGAGACTTAATTGAACCCGATAGGACCCTACAAATTGAGCAACCTGAAGTCCAACATGAAATTCCCCCACAGGGAATTGAGGCAACCCAAACAGAAGGAGACAATGCCCAAATTTAAATTCCAGTACCCTAACCTGAAATGGAAGTAGACCCCATTCAGTTGGCATA
>ML797943.1:189398-210319 GCA_009831015.1 Picea engelmannii | reverse complement strand
CGATATATTCTGTCCTGTTTTGTTCTAGATCCAGGTGGATCTAGGGAGATCGGTTTGTGTCCGTACTCACGGATTTATCGAATAACAAACCTCCATTGTAAAAAGAAGAAGGGGTAAAAAGACAGTACAACCTGAAAGCACTCAGGAAACTATATAGACATAACAAGCATCACATGAAAGCCCTGCAGAACAATAGCATGATTTCTTCAGAAGTTATGAAGAAGATATGGCCAAAGGATTGGGAAATTTAGGGATATCACTTACTGAAAATACAAACAGGTTTGGAGAACCCCAAACTCCAACTTCTTCTCATTCAAACCCTGTCTTTTATCTTCCTGATTTGGAGATGCCATCTCCTGAAGGAACATAGCAACTAGAAACCCAGTTCAATGAGAACAATACTTTAGAACAACTAGAGCACCCATAATATATAGGGAAGTAGTTACCAATTGATCAAGGTGGGGAAGACCTTGAAATTCCCCATAGACAGAAAGAAACAATAGGAAAATGCAATAATATAATAAGAAAATTAAAACATGAAAACAAGATATTGAGGAAAAGGGTTAAGAAAATAAAAGTATTAAAACAAAAAATTGGCAGATTGAAATAAACAATTAGACAACTTAGGAAGCAGCTAGAACAAGCTGACAAATCCCATGAGAAGAAGAAATATAAGAGGGATAGAGTATAGGGAAGAAATCCACTTCCTAGAAGGATAGTACACACTAATTTTGTTGAAACACAAACATAATTCCATGCTCCTTTGGAAACAGTTGAAATAGAAACTTAGACAGAGGCTCCAACAACAATAGAAACAATTGTTCAGACTGACGAATTATTTCACTCCCCTAAACGCGATGCCATTATTATAATGTTGGAAGAAGAACTAGAACAATCCCAACAAACCCTAACTAAATGCAGAAGTGAAATGGTAACAATGTCAGAACATCAGAAAGTTGCCAGACAACTTTGAGCCATGTCAGTAACTGAGAATGAGACCTTTGCTGAGCTCAACAAAGCTAAAGAAAATGTGAAGAAGGTACAGGGCCAACTTGATGGAGCTTTGGAGAAAACCAAAGAAATTTGCTCTGTTTATTATGATATTTTAGCTTGCAGGCCCCCTGCTACTAATTATGCCTTGTTTTTATTAGAACATTATTTGTTACTAAAAGTAAAAGCTATTAGCGCCGACACACCTTCCGAGTTCACCACTATTTCTAATTTTGTTTCATGTTTTAAAGAATAAGAGGATGGAGTAGAATACTTTTTGTGTGAACTATATCTTCACAAATTCATCCTAGGAGAAAACAGAAAAGAGAACCCTAATCCATTCACTGAGGATATCCAGTGTCAAGCCTTCTTGTCTTTTTCCAAATCAAACCAGGTGCGCTAAAACACATAAGGTTTTCATGAAAATGGAGAATGGACTAGACCTATGGATTAGAGGGGAACCTCCTAAATCCTTTGATACCATTATGTAGATCATAACATTCATGAAGAGGGAGAAGGTTGTGGAATATTTAGCTCCCATACATAGGCATGTTGTACATTCAAGTCTACAGTATTTTGGAGAGATTAAGGAATAAGCCCTTTCTGCTGCCAAATTAAGATGGAATGTCTCCTCAAATGAAGTAAAGAACATAAAACCATTTGGTTTTAGAAATTTTCAAGCAACCACTTTAAGGTTAGAGAGTTATGCCAGAATTATCATGCATGAAGGACCTTCCTGGATTGGATGCAGGTACAATCCTCCCATTAATTGGTATCTTGCAAAGGTTATTAGAGTGATTATAAAATTCGTAAGAAAATGGAAGATGATTCTTTTGAAGAGATTAAAGGTAAGCATGGGTTCTGAAGACCTAGAGAAGAGACCTCTCCACCCTTCAGTATCACTGCTTTACATATAAACTCTCTTATTGCATGAGGACATGCAAAAAGGTAAGCTGGGGGGTATGTTGAGTTGAGAAAAAGGTATAAATATTCTCTTTGTTACTCTAATTTGTGATAAATTCTTTGATGACTTTTCTGTTAATTTGAATCAATTAGGAAAAAAAATGGTTGAAAATTCTTTAGGAGATATTATTGAATGATATTAGATATTTTCTGATTTTTGGTTTGAATTGTTTTGATTTTATGTAGAAAATGGACAATTGTTGTTAACTCAAGATAATTAAGAAAATCATGAAGATGCACATGCCATTGAAGATCGAAGAAATCAAGCACAAAATGGTTTAAAGGAAGATTGACTCTTTATCTTGCAATCTTCATAAATAGCAATCTCGAGGATATATTGATCCTCAGGATAACTTAATTTACTTATTTCATTGTAATATATAAAGGATAGTGAACAATAGAAAGATAACCAGGAATTTAACCAAACATTCATATCTCTTAATTGTTGACATTATATACAACAATCCATTGTAAATGATTTATCAGTTATGGAATTAATGAAAGCTTCCAATGTTTTGAGCATTTATGTGTACTGAGTTTTTAGTAGCAGTATCTTCTGAAGACCGTGGGCCCAGTCAAAAGGAGTTACTGTCTCATCTGTAATTGTATTAATCTTGGTATAATTCTATGATTTGAATTTCTTTTCAAACATTTAAAATAGATTTGTTAATGTGTTGATTCTTTTATGAATTGGTTATGCTGTTCATTTTCATAGAATAGATGTTTCATTTGAAGATTATCGATTTCTGTTCCATTTCCAATTGTTGTTAATTTATTGCTCGTGAATTCCTTTAATTCACATTTTTTGTTCCTTTCTCATTCATTGTCCTTTAATAAAATTCACATTTTTTGTTCCTTTCATTTAAATTCACATTTTTTGTTCCTTCTTAAATATTCAGTAGATCGTTGTTCCTTTCCAGTCGATTAATTAATCATTGAGAGATTGATTCATTAAATGTTTGCGTAGATTAAATTATTGCTTCTTAGATAAATGAATTCAACAAATTGATTGATGCTTTGATTCATGGTGTGTTATTGTTCAGATTAAAATTCCGTTGAGTGAGTTATTAGTTTCAGAGTTTTGAATGAATGCATGAAGAGATTGATTATTGCAGTAATTTAGATAGACTCAGATTCACTGTAGCTGAATTATCTACACGATTAAAACCTCTACAACTATCTGCATAGATTTTGCTGACATTCTTGAAAGAAAATATGAATCCTCTGTTGATAAATTAATGTCAGACTAAGGTTGTTTTTAGGACATCTTTAGAGTCCAACAGGAGGCAGTAAAACTTCCATAAGGAGACATTATTGTGTCACTTTCAGAGATAGTGGATGCTACCATGTATAGATAAATAACTAGTTCATTGATGTATTTGATGAACACAATGCTAGATATATGCCTTGCCGTAAATACATTGAGTCTATATATGGTTGAGTCGAGACATGATCACTTGGTTCCAACAAATACATGTGGTGAGGTACCAGAAGGGTACAATGAACTATGGACTCAGATACACTTCTAGTGGAGGTGTAATGCTCCAAATTTTTTTTTTTGTTGTTGTTTAGATTGGATGGGCAGTACAGTGGACTGAAAGAGTACTTCCAGATATTGTGTCAGTTTTGGTTCAAATATAATCTCCTGGTCCAGCTGGAGGAAGGGATCCATATCTCAGAGCACTTCCGAGGGAAAATATGTTACTAAAAGTGTTGATAGTAGAGAATCAGTGTGGCTCAGAAAGCTACTCTCAGATTTGTTCGATGCTAAGCTAGAACCCACAATAATTCACTGTGATAACTAGAGTTGTATAAATCTCTCTGAGAATATGGTGTTTCGTGATAGATCGAAACACATTGAGATGAGATACCACTATGTTCTGGAGATGGTGTAGAAGAACATTCTCAGTATTCAGTATGTTCCAATGGAAGAACAAATCACAGATATTTTGACCAAGCATCTATCCTCAACAAAGTTTGTGTACTTTCGAGACAAGATTGGTGTTGTTGAGAATGCCTCTCTTGCTGAGAGGGAGTGTTGAAATTAGTGCAACTGTAATGACCCTTTTCTTATTACTGTGAATAATTTCATAAATAATCCTAAACATTAGCTAAATTATAATTAATTATTATATAACCTTAATTGATTACAAGTTATTAATTAATTATTTTGATTATACTTAGCCAAAGTATGATTAACTCCTTGATTAAGGGTTAATGAATGAGTAATTATTAAATGAGACATTAAATGATTAATTATTAAATTAATGGTTAGTGGTTAATTGATTATTAATTAAAGTAATTGATTAATTATGTATTAAAATGGGGGANCAACTTCAAGATCCGTTTTCTGGGAGGATGGAATAAGAACCTAGCTGAGATCTAGGGCACCCAATACACTCCTAGGGTTCTTAGTTTGGGACCAAGTAGTTAGAGCCATGGAAAAATACCCTAGTGAGGGCCCCGATATATTGTTGGGGTTCTTGGTCAAGGACCAAGCAGTAAGTCCCTATATGTGTTCCAGGGAATCCTTTCTCGGTGCTTGGATTGATCCTTGGATGTGTTCCTTGGTGGTTGATGATGTAAGTCCCTAGATGTGTTCTAGGGCCCCTGGATGTGTTCCAAGGAATCCTTGCTTGGTGCTTTGATTGATCCTTGGATGTGTTCCTTGGTGGTTGATGATGTAAGTCCCTATATGTGTTCTAGGGCCCCTGGATGTGTTCCAGGGAATCCTTTCTTAAACATTTGGGTTGATCCTTGGTATTGTACCTTGGTGGATGAAAGAACCTAGATGTGTTCTAGGGCCCCCAAATGTGTTCTGGGGTACCCTGGTCTTGGATCATGTAGTTCTTAGTTGTGTACCAAGATGTGATGATGTGTGATCTTCTTCCTTTCTCCCGGGATGGTCCATGAGACCTAGGAGCAGCCATGAAGATGGACATGACCACATCATGTATGTTTCCCCTTATGCAATAATGATAAAGTTTATAAGTGATTATGAGACTTATGTGGAAATGTTTTTCCATTGAAGGGGACCCCTTGACTTTGTCTTGAAGTCCCCCCTTTATCTTTTTTGTTTCCCTTCTTGTTTGATGTAGTGTTGGGTTTTTATAAGTCACTTTGACTTATTTGACTTTTAATTAATATTTATATTAATTAAATTTTCACTATTTAATTATTTTAATTCTAGCCCTATCCCCTTTCCTTAGCTATAAAAGAAACCCTTCCTCTAGCATTATTTCACACACTCTCTTCATTCTTCCTATTTCTATTGTTGTTGTGGCTACCTCAGTTTGTCTTTTCTTGGTGATGGTATGGCTTTTCTTGTGGTTTTTCTCCTTAAGAATTTCATGTATTGTTTGGTTGGGAGATTTAACTTAGTTTTATTGAGGAGGTAATACAATCCTCTCTTCTTGGAAATATGTGTATAATGTGGAATTATAGCTTGGATATTGTGGGTCTTATAGCAAGATCCCCAGATCCACTTGTGACTGCCATGGACCTCTCGTCAGCTGATTTTGTGTGCCACGAACCATCCTAGTACCTCTGTGTGTGTCGCGACCTCTTCTTCTGCTACTACTGTATGTGTTTAAGGGCACTGTGACCTCCTTCTCCTTACTACCACCATATGTGGGTGATTTTACCTCTTTATATTCCTTTTGCTGGTGTTTTTTCTACTTGAAGGGTTTCTCTCTTGCTATCCTATTGTTTGGTACCTTCTTGGTTTGAAGGGATTGTATTACAGTCTAGTTTTGGTCTATTTGTTATGGGTGTTTGCTTCAACTCTGTGTGTGGTTCTACTTGGAAAAACAATCTACCTAATATCATAATAGATGATCATAATCCTTGAGTTTGATCCATGACTTTTAGCTAATTTATGAGCATAATAAAGGGGACAACATCTACATGTGACAAGTACTTTCTCCATTAGCTAGAGGAAAGTTAAAGAATTATTTTGTTTGACATCTGCATTCAAAAAATTTGTTTTCACATGTTCAGATCTAAGTATCCATATTTAATATGCTTCAATTAAATGTTTTAAGTGCTGATCTATATTTGTATTAGTTAAAAGAATTAGAAAAAGGATATCACTGTTTTCTATTTTTCTTTAAAACTAACAATTTTTAAACTACCTCAATACTTGTTTAGCCGGTAGGAAATATTCAGGGGGGTCAAAACTAGAAAGCTCGCCATGTATAGTAGTATATTCAATCAAGTCCCAAATTTTGATACATGCTACCCACTTGTTGGACAATTGGTTGTCATTGATGTTGTTGGATAGTTGGTTATCCTTGATGTCAACATACATGTTTGTCATTGATGTCAACATATGTGATGGGTGCATTTGAAGAAGTATACAAGAATCTCTAGAGGTGAGGTCATAAAGTTGGAAGCCCCAAAGATTGGTTAAAAATCCCCTAAATAGGTATAAGTCATTAAATATAGGGTAAAGTGGTTGCAGCAAGAAGTCATTAAGTTAAGGAAAGAAGTCACTTGGCAAGGTATAAATACACAACAAAAATCCTCTCATTTGTACATTCACTTACACAAGTTTATTGAATATATTCTAGTGAGCAAGTGATCTATTGAAAAATATGAAATGACAAATTTGAGGTAGAGTGAAGGTGAAATTTTCAGGATTGCAGAGGAGAGAGAGGGTTTTCTGATAAAACTTAGTTTGGATGACCCTTGTCGGTCAGACAATTGGCATCCTGTGAGGCACCCCCATGGATTGCTTAGTTTCTATCATGTGAGGCCTCGCATGACACTCATATTAGTCTTGCGAGGCTAAGATATAACTGAGGGAGGATGCTAGTACTAGGTTGCTGAGGCTGAGGAAGAGCTACATGTCTGAAATATTGAATCATCTCAACTACAAGTCTAAATGTATGTTATTATATATGTTTTAAGGCTTGCATCTTGGAAGGTTGGTACATGCTTGAGGCATGTCTTTGTGAGTTTTGGTATATGCCTTGAGGCACATCTTGGATACTTGKCCTATGGTTTATTGTATGGTATATGCTTGAGGAATATCATGAGTGATATGGCACATGTTTGATGGTATYTCTTTGTACATGGTTTATGGATGTTGGCACATGGTTTGAGGTGCATCTTGGTTACTTGTTGATGATGTGATGGTCATGCCTTTGGTATCTTGTTAAYRCATTGATATATTCTTGAGGCACATATTTGGTGCATAGTGTGAGAAATATTCTTGGTACATGTATGAGGTGCATTTCTTGGTGATATTGATGCATGTTTGAGGCACTTCTTGATGAGGTTATGGTACATGTTTGAGGTACATGCATTGGATGTTGTGGTACATGCATGAGGCATGTCTTKGTGATGTTGGTACATGTTGAGGTACACCTTAGTGATGTTATTGTACATTGATTAGAAACATATMTTGGCTATATTGGTATCTTGGTTATGCTTGAGGCACTTCATTGATGATATCTTATGGTACATGGTGTATGACATGAATGAGACATATAATGAGTGATATGGTTTATGGTTGATGCATGAGATGGTACATGTTTGATACATGGTTGATGTACATGATATGGTCCATGGTTGATGCACTTGGTCTTGTACATGGTTGATGCATGATATGGTATAGATTGATGTACATGGTATGGTACAAGTTTGGTACATGGTTGATGCATGATATACTACAGGTTGATGTACATGGTATGGTACAAGTTTGGTACATTGTTGATGCATGATATGGTACAGGTTGATGTACATGATATGGTATAGGTTGATTTACATAGTATGATATAGGTTTTGGTACATGGTTGATGTACATGATATGGTGATGGTTTTGGTATCCATGTGAGTGGATCTGGTTATATTTGGTTGATGATGGTATATCAATGACCGAGATAGTGACATGTTGGATGATTGGTTGATCATCAGTGACAGGTTGATGTGATAGTGGTAGTTACAAGTTTATGGGATAGTGATAGTGATAGGTTGATGTGACCGTGGTAGTCATGGGTTATGTAACAATGATAATAACATGTTGGTTGATGTATCAGTGAGATTGGAAATTATAGGTTGATCAGTGGTAGTGGAAATTTGAGTCTACACTTATATTTTAGGGTGGGAGGATGGGGCAAGGAAAGTGATTTGTATCCTCCTTCTGGTTGCTGCCGAAAAACTCAACGAGTTGGAGATTCCTTCAGGTTGATGCCTATAAATTAGAGTGTCATAGCCTCCTTCTGGTTAGTGTCAAAGAATTTAGGGAGTTCAAGATTCATTCAATTTGGAGGCTATAAATCAGGGGTTGTAGCCTCCTTCTTGTTGGTCCCAGAGAATTCACGGAGTTATAGCTTCTTTCAAGTTGGTGCTTGTAAATTAGGGGGTTGGTGCCTCCTTCCTGTTGGTGTTGGAGAATTTTGAAGTTGGTGCTTCCTATGAATGTATTCTTGATATATATAAGAAAACATTCTGTGGTTTCTCCCTTTTGGGTTTCCACGTAAATTCAGGTGTACTATGCATTTGATGTGATATTGTTGATTACTACTGCTTATGGTTATATGCTCACGATATATTGAATGCAATCATAAATTATATACTACTGATAAAGTTGAAGTTTATATATTGTGATTGAAAGTGGTTAAAAGTTCTCATACTGATTCACCCCCTTCAAGTATTCCAACAATTGGTATTAGATCCGGTACTTCAAGAAAATAGTCCAACAACTAGAAGGAGATCATGGAGTATGCTGAGATTATAGTACCATAGTTTGATGGTCAGAATGGTATGATCTATGAGATGTGGAGAAAATTGGATGAAAACATTTCTAGTAGCACAAGGGTATGATGTTTGGTACTCAGTTGTTAGAATATACACAGGTTCAAACAAACCAAAGACTAGAGCCAAGAATGAATTGAAGAGAAACGAAAAAATAACAATGGATTTCACCTTGGAAGGATTACCAAAATTGGTAAAAGACAAAGTGGGACAATGTTCATCAGCCAAAAAAATTTGGGATAAGATACATAATCTATACTTTAAAGAATTCCATTCTATCGCAAATCCATATCATGTTAATGAAAATAAAGAAGATGCTAAAGAAGAACGAGAAGAAATATTCTCTTCATGTCAGACAGATTCAGAAGAATGCATAATGAATATTGAAGCATAATTAATCATCTCTTTAGATAATATTATGAAATAAATAAGGAAGAACAAATCACTCAAGGAATAATTGTTCAAGATAAATAATGGATCTCAAAATCGCAACTCTGAAAAAGTCCAACATATTATTACAAACCTAAAATTCCAATTAGAATAAGCTAGAAGGTTTGAAGAAGCATGCGAAATTCAGTTGGAAGAAAAGTAATGAGTAGAAGACGAAATAGTAGCACAAAGAAATGAAGCAGAGAAGAGAGAACATATTTTGAGTAGCCATCTCAAGGAAATATCTGATGACTTAAATAAGCTTGAAGCAATATTTAGTCAACAAGAAATAAGACTTGAAGAAGAAATTGTTTCCTTGAAGACAAAACTTGAATAAGAAAAGAGAAAGGAAGAAGTAATGTAAATATATATGATAAAGAAAGAAAATGAATGTGATGTTGGAAATATTGAGAGGGGGGGGTGAATCAATATTACCTCTTTTTAAAAAATTAGCAATTGCTATGTTATTTTATTAATCACCACAAAGATCAACAATGGACTTGTATTCAAAATCAATTATGTAAATAGAATTAACAAGAATTACAAGGTTTTATAAAGAATAGTCTGAGATAGTGAAGGACACCAATCCTTTTTAGAGCACCAACTCTAGGAGACACAAATCCCATTCTTCACGAGACCAACCCTAGGAAGCACCAACTCCCTTTTCTTTAGGGCACCAACCCTAGGAAGCACCAAATCCCTAGATTTTAGGGCACCAACCCTAGGAAGCATCAACTCCATTTTATTCAAACTTTACTTAGTAAAGGATATAAATCCTTCCTCACTCCTCCCTTTCACCCTCACTGCATAAGTATCATCAATTTTTCTTCTTTGGAATTTTCTTCTACTTTTCTGATCTGGACTGCAAAGACACTTCTTCTTAGAGGACCAATCCTTTTTAGAGAACCAACTCTAGGAGACACAAATCCCCTTCTTTAGGGCACCAACCCTAGTAAGTACCAACTTCATATTTTTTAGGGCACCAACCCTAGGAAGCACCAACTCCCTAGTTTTTAGGGAACCAACCCTAGGAATCAACAACCCCCTTTTATTCACACTTTACATTCATATGAGCCTCCTTCCAGTTGGTGCCAAAGAACTCAGGGATTTGGAGCTTCCTTCAGGTTGGAGCCTGTAAATCAGGGGTCGTAGCGTCCTTCTGGTTGGTGCCGGAGAATTCAGGGTGTTGTATCTTCTTTCAAGTTGGTGCTTGTAAATTAGGGGGTTGGTTCCTCCTTTCAATTGGTGTCGGAGAATTTGGAAGTTGGTTCTTCCTATGAATGTATTCTTGATATATATAAGAAAACATTTCATGGTTTCTCCCTTTTGGGTTTCCACGCAAATTATGGTGTACTGTGCATTTGATGTGATATTGTTGATTTGTACTGCTTATGGTTATATTCTCATGATATATTAAATGCAATCATAAATGATATATTGTTGATAAAGCTGAGGTTTATATATTGTGATTGAAAGTGGTTAAAAGTGCTCATAATGATTTGTCCCCCCTCCCAGTCTTCCAACAATTGGTATCAGATCCAATACTTCAAGAAAACAATCTAACCACTAGAAGGAAGATCATGGAGTATAATGATATTAGAGTAACACAGTTTGATGGTCAGAATGGTATGAGTTATGTGATGTGGAGAAAACTGGATGAAAACATTTCTAGGAGCAAAAGGGTATGCGTTTTGGTACTCAGTTGTTACGAGATACACAGGTTCAAAGAAACCAAAGACTGCAACCAAGAAGGAATTGAAGAGAAAAAACAAAATAGAAATGGATTTCACCTTGGAAGGATTATCGAAATCGGTAAAAGATAAAGTGGGACAATGTTCATTCACCAAAAAAAATTGGAATAAGCTACAAAATATATACTTTAAGGAATCCCATTCTATCGTAGAGCCAAAGCATGCTAATAAAAATAAAGAAGATTCTGAAGAAGAACGAGAAAAAATATGCTCTTCAAGTTAGACAGATTCAAAAGTAGAAGATTGTGAAGAATGCATAATGAATCTTGAAGCATAATTAATCAACGCTTTAGACGATATTATGAAATAAATAAGGAAGAAAAATTCACTCAAGGAATAATTGTTTGAGCTAAATAATGGGTCTCAAAATCCCAACTCTGAAGAAGGCCAACAAATTATTACAAACCTAAAATTCCAATTAGAATAAGCTATAAGGTTTGAAGAATCATGCACAAGTTGGTTGGAAGAAAAACAACTACTAGAAGTCAAAATAGTAGCACAAAGAAAGGAAGCAGAGAAGAGAGAAAATATTTTAAGTAGGCATGTCAAGGAAAGATTTGATGACTTAAATAATCTTGAAGAAAAATTTAGTCAATAAGAAATAAGACTTGAAGAAGAAATTGTTTCCTTGAAGACAAAACTTGAAGAAGAAAAGAGAAATAAAGAAGTAGTGCAGATCCATATGATAAAGAAAGAAAAAGGAGTGTGATGTTGGAAATACTGAGAAGGGGGGTTGAATTGGTATTACCTCTTTTTAAACAACTAGCAATTACTTTGTTATTTTATTAATCACCACAAATATCAACAATGGACTTGTATTTAAAATCAATTACATAAATATAGTTAACAAGAATTACAAGGTTTTATAAAGAATAATTTGAGATAGTGAATGACACCAATCATTTTTAGAGACCCAACTCTAGGAGACACAAATCCCCTTCTTAAGGGAATCAACCCTAGGAAGAACCAACTCCTTTGTCTTTAGGGAACCAACCCTAGGAAGCATCAACTACATAGCTTTTAGGGGACCAACCCTAGGAAGCAACAACTCCCTTTTATTCAAACTTTACTTACTAAAGGATATGAATCCTTCCTTGCTCTTTCCTTCCACCCTCACTGCATAAGTATCATCAATTCTTCTTCTTTGTACTCTTCTTTTGTTTTTCTAATCTGGACTACAGAGGAACTTATTCTTCACCATTCTTTCTTGCTTATATAGTATTACAACTGGTGTGAGTGTTGAAGAATTGTGTCCCTCTGTTTGGATCATTGCACCTCTTCATTTGAATTTAATAGTAATAACATTTTTCTTTTAATATAGAAGTAATATCTCCCTCTATTATTATTCACGCATTACTGTGAAAGATTTTCAATTTAGTAAGAGGGATTTTTATAAATCGATCACAGGTATGGAATGATTTCTTTTAATTCGATCCCATGTATTTTTATTTTATTCTTAAGCTTATGATGCATCCCCAATTCTCCAACAGATCATATTTGAGCATTTCGATTAGCCTTCCAATGCATTGGATGTATTTTATCACTTAATATCAAATAGGACAGAATATAGATCCCTCATTCAAAGTTCCTTCCCGACAGAGGGAAAATTCTTCCTCTGTATGTTAAAATTCGAACATACGCACTTTCAAGACCTCTATTCCATATGAACATAGGTGACGACTAAGTGCTAAGCCAAATGAGTGATTAATCACTTATCAAGATTGAAGGTCACATTTTATTTGCACGTTTGAGATGGATGGTTCTTGTTCATTTCGAGATTTCGATGTTTCGAGACTCAGGCCTTTGAAGTCTTCCAACTGTTCTAGAGAAAATTCTATTGAAGGGTGTATCAAAACTCCCTGCTTAATAACCTTCATATGTCCAGGATCTGGGACCGTAGACTTAGGCACAAAGGATCTCTCGCTCTCTGTGTATTCGACTATTCGTTACTTCGACCTTCGACACTTCGGGTAGTTTTTTTGGTAGGATAAGCTAGATATCCCCAGAGGATATAATCCTAGAGTGACGTAGCTTTCTGATGTCACTATTGATGTGGCACTAGATGAGTGGATGCCATGTGTCACCTTGATTTGTGACATACATGCCAAATATACCTTGACAATTATCACTAGTCAATTGGGCCACGTGTCATATTTGTCTTCTTCCACATGTCTTACTTCGTGGATTCAGGAGTTTTGGCACTTTTATAGCATCCTTGGATTATTTCCGAAGTGATGAATAGATATACCACCGTATATTTTCATTTGTCTTGATCCTATGGACTTTGTTTATTTCAGAACTCTGGGGTTTAGGATTTCTTGGTTTATTTGAGATGTTTATCGCCGAAGTAGGTCAAGGCCATATTTGACCACCTTATTCCTATGATCCGATGGTCTATGAGAGTTCATGGCTTCGAGGCTTTAGCCTTCGTGTAAAATTACCTTTTTTAGACTCATTTTCGACAGAGTGGTCAATGTTGAAGTTGACCATTTTCTTTCCTTTAGTGTTAGTGTGATCTGACAGTTTCAATATTTCCCCTCTAGATCAACGATTGACGAGAGTTCGTGACTTCGGCCTTCGGGTAAACTTACCTGTTTTAGAGTCCTTTTCGCCGAAGTGCTCAGTGATAGAGTCTAACACCTTCTTTCCTTTAGTGTGATTTGACTGTTTCAATATTTTCACTCTAGATCAACGGTTGATGGGAGTTTGTGACTTTTGGGCTTTAGCCTTTGGGTAAACTTACCTGTTTTAGACTCCTTTTCGCCAGAGTGGTCAGCATCAGAGTTGACCACCTGATCCAACAAATCATATTTCTCTTGAGGAGGTATTATATCAATGGTATGCATGATTTCTTTTAATCCGAGACTCCGAGATATTGTGGCTTACATTGTCCTTCCACTAAACTCGATCAGATGGTCGAGAATTCATCCGAAGTCCCTCCTTGATCTAACATACGACAAGATCATCTGAAGCTCCTGCTTCAGATCTGACAGTTGAGATTTAATCCTTCCCAACCTCTGAATTCACCTTGATCTAAAAATCATGTATGTAACGACCCCTCCATTACAACAATGAATAACAATGTACAATGGGTAAATATATACATATATATATATATATATATATATACTTATTATTATTGTTTTTTTTTTCTTGCATTAGAAATTTAATAATAAATTCGTCACAACATAATTAACAACATCACTAGTGATACATCATAACTAAAATGACACATAAGCAATGCACTAACATAATTAGAAGCGACACATAATCAACACATAAAAAATGACTCAATCATCATCATCATAATTAATAGATTGACTTAATGAACGCATCATCATAAAATAAATAATGACAGAGTCAACACATCACAATCAATTGAATAAAATAAATAAATAAATATTCAACCATGTTACTGAACATTAAAGGAACTACCCGCCCAACCTACCCTGCAAGGTTTGGACCTCTAGGAATCATAAGCAATGCTTAAGCCTAGGATTCATCCGATTGATTTTGACAACTTAAGGTCCCATGGATGGCGACTATTGTGAAGAACAAGGAGGTGTATACTGCCCACTAATCCAATCAAGCCAAAAATCAACTAGATCAATCAATCCTAATCATCAATTATTTGTGGCACAAGAGCAAGCTAACTATTAAATCAATCACATATCAACATTATCTTCATGATACAAGATTAATCATCTACTTTAATTTCGTAGTGCAAGAGTAATCACCAAATTTATTTCATGGTGCAAGAGTATGCCATTTCATAACCCATTGTACATCATGAATAAGTTATAAGTTAAGAATGAAATCACACGTAATTAATCTTGTCAATAATAACATGTAACAACAAATCTGCATCTACTCAAAGGAGGAAAAGGACAAAGGGTTATCAACTGCATCATTCTATGCTCCTCCAAAACTTTAACTTAGTGTCGCAACATTGTAAACAAGTATCACAAGCATCTATCATTCATGGACATGCAAGGAAATATGTTTTACTTAATCAACATCAAGCAATAATGAAGATTGTTGAGGGTGGAAATAAAGATAAGGACAATAAGACCACAAGAGAATAGTATTTTATAAGGATTTTCTTCAAGCAATAAAAGGTAATTTTTCCGAGGTCACGGTCAAAAGTTCAAGTATCCTTCTCAAGTGTTCAAGTTTTTGTGTCTAGTAACCTCTGCCCCAACTCATTCATACCATGTTTTTTTACGGAATCTTTCAAGAATGCCAGAAATTTTAAAGTTAAAAATTTCATATTTATTCAAGACCCCTACAAGAAGGTCCTTTGTTTCTTAAGCAAATATTAAGGGTTTAATACAATTTTTACTTCCGTTTAGGGACCATAATAAAAACTGAAATCTTGTTTAAGGAGAAACATAATATTCAATACTACTAACAATTCCTTTAAGAAAATTTCAAAAACCCAACACAAAATCCATCAAGGACTCAATTCTTTCCATCTCATAAAACTTAAGGTTATCCAAAATGACTAATATTATGAGACCTCCAACTTCCTTTACATCCAAGGGTAAGCCTTATAAAGTAACAACACACTACCACTGGATAAGACCTCAATTTCTAATCTACAATATATGATGGAAAAGAGAGAAGGCTGTGTTCATATCTAAACCACAAACAATAACGCCAACGCTATCTTAATATTCCATCTATGAATTTAAGGAAGACCCAAAGTCAATTACAAATCATATCAAAGAAGTTTAAGGATACCAATCCTATATACATCATAAGTCGGGACTTGAATGCAAGGAATAAATCCCTGAAATGTTATAAGGGGTCACCTCACCATATGAGTTATGTGATGGTTCAACTAACTGATCGATTCTAAATAAGGGACAAGGAGATCGATTAAATAAATTATTACAGTCAACGGATATGCCTTTATTTAATTGTGATTGATGAATAATGTATTGATTAAGGGTCACATCGTAACAATGATAGGTGAAGATTCAGTCTGTTCTTCAATTCATTAAGGAGAAAATTGAGGCAAAACCCTACAAGAATGTTAGGGACATAACCCCTCATGTAGGTAGAATAATATATTTCCATGTAATAAAGGTCAATATTAATAATGCCTAGCAATAAGGAAGAATAAGTCCAATGTAAGAATACCTAATAGAATCTTCCACTTCTATAAGGATCTTCCTCTAGATGGTTCTTTTGATAGACATATTTAGTATAAATAGGAGTCGAGGGTATGGGAACTTTTGTCTTGGATATTATTGTAATAGAGATCTACTTTGCTAGAGGTTTCCCCCTTGAAGAGGCAAGTGAACATTGCTCTCGATAATCAAAGTGCTATTTATGGTGTTATTTTGTTATCATTTTGGTATAATCGTGGTGTTGTTCAGGTTATATTGTTGTTTATTTGCCATTTCTAGATATTTATTTCTGTTTTGCATACTTTTTATATCTAGAATATTACAAATGGTATCAAAGCACCTTCCTCGGCAGAACATTGTGGGTTAATTTTTTTTTTAGGGTAGAGATGTATTCCAATGTATTGAAGCTACAAAGATTTGTCATTATGCACATAAAACTGCGGTTGGGGATTCATACACATAGGAAATACAAATGGTACTTAAGCGCACATCTATTGGACACCCTTGTAATCCCTGTTGGTACCCCTTCGAGTGGTAGAGCAATAGAAAACACCTGTATACGGATCAAAATATATCTCCTGAAGCCCTCTATAGATAAACCGATCGACCACCTCACTGCTATAGTTCCACCGAGAACAACACTCAGGAAGATACTCTTTAGTACTTGGGTAGTCAGGTAGTACGGCTAAGGGTACAGTCTAGCCTTCTTAGTTGGTACCCTGAGATATTGGGCTGAGTACTACTGTTGGACCCCACAAGCATATCAAAGAGCTATAGCACAAGGCAAACCCTTGTATGTAGAACCCTTGAATACCCAACCCTTGGGACGAAAACAAAAACATAACAGATAAGATTTATTGAGATGCAACTGTGTCTCTTGCATTCGAGTTGCAAAATTACTACACATTTTTTCCTGTTAAGCATTTGGACATTTCATCATTGCAGTATTCTTCAGATCAGAGTATAACTCCGTAGGAGTAAAAAAAATAAAAATTTGGATCTTGTTGGCTATAATGTTCCTGACTTGGCTAGTCTAGGAAATGCTGCTAATATGTGTGTAGGATCAATGGTTTACAACATATAAATGATCATACAAATAATAAATGCGACAAAGGACTGCAAAGTTTGTATTATGATATCTCTGTGGATTACAAAATGGCCAAATGCGGCTGAATAAACTAAAAATACTCGACTAGATAAACAGACAAAGGATATTAGTCGGAATACAAATAAGAAACTAAAAGATAATACCCATAATATGGGAGCACTGCGGAATCAATGGATGTGCTGGGACTATGGAATCTCTGATGGTAACTGCTGGAAGTCTGGAAATTTCTCCCTGGGAGCTATACTTATTGGAATGGCCTGGAACTATCCCAAATGATGTTCCCTGCTCTAGTCCTCATTACTGGTATCTGTCGGACCCCTCTGCTGATGAATCTGGGCCCTAGATGGATACCCCTGGGGGAATGTGCCCCTCTTCTTCTGGAAAAATGCATCCTAGTGATTCCACTATTGGAATCGAACGAGATATGTCTCAAAATGGCCACCTTGGTCTACTGGGAAATGGGTCGGAAGGGTTTCCCTGAATCTGGTCTGATGCTCGCTCTGGAACCCCAAATGTGACCGCCAAAAGTGCCACACGTCCAAGTCTGGATAATGCATTCGATTTTATTCTTCTGTCATAATCTGATGAGGAAATAAGAAAAATATGTGCCTTTCCCTCCTCTCAAATGGGTCGAAGGGAAATCTCATAATTCTCCCTGGATGGGATAAGTTGACTGAAAACCCTCTTAGAAGCTGTGCCCTCCCTCTGGATGAATGCACCCTAGCTACTGAACATTGTGTAACTACTCCTGAAGAATGATGGAAGACCTAAATGATATTCCTGATGACTAGGGTGTGTCTCTCAACACCGAAATCAACCAACTGGTGTCTTCCTCCTGGAATCCACTAAACTATCTCTCCTGAGATGTGCCTCTTCTCCTCAACGACAAGTCATAATCTGCATAATAATGAATTAGGTTGCTGAACCTTTCTTTATAGATTTCTAAAAACCTAAATCATGCTAAAAACCTAATTCACTATTGACTTCCAAAACCCTAAATCATTTTTGAAACCCTAATTCACTGTTAACTACTATTTTTAACTCATAATGACTTAAAAGCACTTTTAACCCTTTTTAGATCAATCTCACTTTCCGAATATAACACCTGTGACTGGAGTGACATATAGTAACCCTGTTTACCCCTCTTTGGCCTTGGATATAGTCTAACGGGGTGGTTTAGACCATTAATCCTCCTCTCTGGAGCTCCTATTTGGAAAGGGACATTATAGTCCTCCCTTCCCGAAATTGCTTGTCCTAAAGCAATACCAGTCCAGGGTGCTGCAACACCTTCTCACTCTCCCAAGTAGCGTCCTCTACTGGAAACCCTGTCCATATGATCAAACACTCTCTGATGACCCTGCTCCTCAATTTCCTTTCCTGGAACTCCAAAACCTCCTCCAGAACTAACTCCAACTGTCCCTCCTCATCCAATGAGGGAAGCTCCTCTGATGTGGTAATGAATTGTCCCACTGCCTTTTTGAGGCAAGACGTGTGGAACACATTATGAATATTTCTCCCCTATGGAAGCTCTAGATCATAATCAAACTCACCTACTCGATGCATGATCCTATAAGGACCATCAAATCTGGGCTTGATCTTATCGGCCCCACACTTCTTCAGAGATGACTATCTGTAGGGTTGGATTCTCAAGAAAACCAAATCTCCAACCTCAAAGATGCACTCTATCCTGTGCCTATATGCACTTATCTTCTGTCGGTTTTGCGTCATCTGTAGGTTCTCTTTCAACAACTTGAGAATCTCCTGAATCTCTATGATCCAATCGTTGGCCTTGGGAGCTCTGCTCTCCCCGAAGACCAATTCTACCAAAGTGGGAGAATCATATTCGTACAATGCTCGGAAGGGTGTCATACCAATGGACATGTGGAAGGTGGTCTTGTAGCAATTTTCTCCTAAATGTAACCACTTTACCCATGTTCTCTTCTGTCCTCCTACATAGTTCCTCAAATACCCTTCAACCCACTTGTTGACAATCTCAGTCTGCCCATTTGTCTGAGGGTGATAGATGGTTCTAGGTGTCAACTCTGTCCCCACCAACCGAAAGAAATCTCTCCAAAATGTCCCTATGAACCGACTGTCCCTGTCACTGATGATGTTCTTAAGCAAGCCACGAAGTTTGAAGACCTTCCTGAAGAAAATCTCGGCTACTTGATATGCGTTATATTCTGTCGGTATGGCATAGAAGTGAGAAAACTTGGTCAATCTGTTGACCACTACATAGATACATTCCTTACCCTGGACCTTGGGTAGACCTGTGATGAAGTCCATAGATATACTCTCCCATTTCTGCTCTGGAATGGGGAGTGGATGAAGTAGTCCTGCTGGAAGAGAATGCTCTGATTTGTTCTACTGGAAAGTCACACACTCACTGATGTGTCTCATAACGTCTTGTTTGAGGCCCTTCCATGAGAACCTCTCTTTGATCTGTCTATAGGTTTTGAAAAACCCATGATGGCCTGCTAGAGGTGAATCATGAATTGCGGTGACGATATTCTTCTTGAGCCCTGAATCTGGCACCAAGTAGACTCTATCCTTGTAAAATATGACATCATTAATGACCCTATACCGGTCATCCTGTATCTGCCCATCCATCACCTCACAAGTGAACTTGTTCTTAGAATATTCCACTAACAAGTGGGATTTCCAATCTATTGAAATCTCCATCAAAGAACATGATGCAAGTCTCCTCGATAGTGCATCGACCACAATGTTCTTCTTCCCCTTGACATACTCTATGTCAAATTCAAATTCTTGTACCTTCGTCACCCATTTCTGTTGACGCTCACTGAGGTCCTTCTGCTCAAGGAAATACTTCAAACTATTATGATCGGTCTTGACCACGAATTTTCTACCCACTAAATATTGTTTGAACTTGGCCAAGGCATGCATGATTGCCAACATTTCCTTGTCATAAATGGAGTACAACCTCTCAAGTTGACTAAGCTTCCGAATCTCAAATACAATGGGGTGTCCTCCCTGCATCAAAACTACACCAATACCTTCGCTGAATGCATCACACTCTAGTACAAATGGCAAGGTGAAGTCTGGTAGTGCCAACAATGGAAAAGTTCCCATGACTTCCTTCATGTGATCAAAGGATTCCTATGATTTCTCAATCCATATGAAATCCCCATGCTTGGTAATATCTGTCAGCGGTGCTCCAAGATGAGAAAAACCCCAGACGAAATGCCTATAATAGCTGCATATCCCGAAGAAGCTCCTCAATTCTGTCATGTTCCTGGGCGTCGGCCAATCCAGAATGGCCTTGATCTTATCTTGGTGCACCTATACCCCCTGTGCATTGATTATGTGGCCTAAGTAAAGAAACTCTGTCATACCAAACTCACAGTTGGAATCTTTGGCATATAATGACTAAGCCTCCATGATGCTCATTACCTCATCCAGGTGCCTCATATGCTCTTGCCATGACCGACTATAGATCAAGATGTCGTCGAAGAAAACCAAGATTGATTTCCTTAACTGATCCCCAAATATATGGTTCATGTAATACTGGAATGTAGCAGGTGCATTGGTTAGCCCAAATGGCATAACCAGGAACTCGAAGTGTCCAAAATGACATCGAAATGTCATCTTCTCTATGTCTTTCTCTCAGATGTCGATCTGATGATATCCAAAGTGTAGATCAATTTTTGAGAAGAAAACTTCCCCATGAAGTTCATCCATCAACTCGTCAATGCATGGGATAAGGTACCAGTTCTTGATGGTTTTCTTATTCAAGGCTCGGTAATCAATGCACATCCTCATGGT
>ML797943.1:174528-184841 GCA_009831015.1 Picea engelmannii | reverse complement strand
TCCCCTCCTCCAACTCAATGGTGTGCTCAAACCCCCTGTCAGGTGGTATCCATGGTGGAATTACCTCAAAGACCTACTGATGTCGTCCCAATAAATTCTTGATCTCTGTATGGTACTATTGTCGACCTTCTGAATCCTTCTGAGTAGTGATCAAGCATTCTACGACATATGCTACCTCCCCATGTCTGAATATCCTCTCCATCCTCTTCGCTGAAACTGTCCTGGGTGCTCCTATCGACATACCTCTTAGAACAACCTTCTTCCCATCCTGGTCTTTGAATCCCATTTCCAAGTTTTGGTAGTTGGTAGTGATGTTTTCCAAGGTAATCATCCCCTGAACTCCTAACACCACATATGTGTCCGATAGGTCAACCACATAAAATGTGTCTCTCATTGTGTAATTTCCTAACTTCATCTTGAAGTTTTGAACTCTATCTAGACACTCCATTGTGTGGCCATCTGCTACCACAACATCAAACCCCTCAAACTCCTCTGTCTGAAGTGCTCGTCTTGATACTAGTGAAGCATCGATGAAGTTGTGGGTGGCCCCACCATATATTAGGGTGATTTCCCATTTCCCCTAAATAATCCCTTTGATACAGAGGGTATCATACCCGGGAACACCAGAAAGGGTCATTATGACTCCTTCCTTTTCTGGTTTCCTCCTGTTAGCCTACTTTGGCGGTTGTGGGACTATTGGAGGATGGGCTCCTGCTAGTGTCGGTGGTTTACGAGGAGGCTTCTCCTCTACTGGTGTTAACTCCTCCTATGAACTAGTGGATCCACTGTCTTGATCCTCCTCCTCACTATCCACGCTGTCTTCTACTACCTCAATATAATGAATCTTTTCCTTGCCCATGCACCTATGGCCTGGGACCCAAGGATATCTGCAGCTGAAGAAAATATTCTTCCTCATAATCTCTCACCTAGTCTCATCATCCAACTTATCCTTGCCCTTCCATTCTCTCTGGATTGGATTCCTATCTCGATCCCTCTAGGGCACAAATGGTTTGGAGAAAGTTTTAGTCTTTGGCACTGATTCTGCCAGATCTCGAGTGTGAAGGATGACATATTTCAAAGTGGGAGGCATGTATGCCTTCACCCATCCTCTCAAAGGCTCTGTGGGTCCCTCTTTGAATAACATGATCAACTTGGGCTCTGATATATCTGTCACTGCCATGACTACCTGCTGAAACTATGTGATGAACCGCTCTGCTGTGCCAGTTTGTCTCAATTGCGCTAGATCCCTGAAGTGTATCTCAAGATCCTTCCTATCAAACTTTTCCATGAGCCTATATGTAAACTCGCTATAGGAGGTGATGCAACTGTGACCCAATGTCACCAGTCCATGATACCACCACTCATGTGCCTCACCCTCCAAGTGTAAGGTCGCGAAACTGATGGCCTTTGTCTCAGTCATTTGGTTGAGCTTGTAATACATGTCTAGATTTTGTAGCCAAGCTWTGGCAGTGTATTTGGAYGATCCATCTAAAGAAGGGATGGTGAGTTTCCCAAATTTTTGGATGAAATTGAGGTTATGCCCCTGYTRTTGTTGTGGTCCTCCCCTCTGCGGCTCTTTGGGGCRGTTCCTGAGTCTGAGTCCATAGTACTCGACAAAGGTCATTTCCTAGTGGAAGTCAAAAACCAATGCTACATACTCCCTCCTATACTCTGTAATGTCGTTTGCATGAGTGGGTGGCCTCGGTGCTATCAGTGGCGGTKCTTCTACCAGGGGTTCCCTYTGAAAACTGGGAAACAAGGGTCTGGGAATCCTACTCACATAGGTGTATGTGCGAGAGGGTGACTGGGGTCTACTGCCTGCTCTTGAGTTCCCCTGTGCTGCATGCAGGACTTGTGTGTCTGGGGTGCCCACACTAGCCAATATATCAACCACCCGTGCCAAGGATTGAGACATAGTCCATTGACTACCTAACATATCGTTGATAACCTACATGAAAGCTATCTCTGGATCTACGGGGGCCTTGCCACTTCCCTCTAGTTGCTCATATCTATATCCTAGCATCCTCTCTGCCTCATGTTCAGCCTCACGCTCTACCCTTCTCTCTGCTTTTCTGTGTGCCTCTTCCTCTTTATCTGAGCTAGGAGGAAAAGGGGGAAAATTAGGGCTACGCCTTCTTTCCTTATGCCTGCTGTAAGTGACATATTCGTCACCTACGTGATCAAGACCCTCTGGGTATTCTTCTACACTCATTGTATTTAGTCATAGGATGATAGGACTAAAGCTATGATACCACTATAATGTTCCTGACTTGGCTAGTCTAGGAAACATTGCTAATGTGTGTGTAGGATCAATGGTTTACAACATATAAATGATCATACAAATAATAAATGAGACAAAGGACTACAAAGTTTGTATTATGATATCTCTGTGGATTAAAAAATGGCCAAATGTGGCTGAATAAACTAACAATACTCGACTAGATCAAAAGACAAAGGATCTTAGCTGGAATACAAATAAGCAACTAAATTATGATACCCAGAATATGGGAGCATTGCGGAATCAATGGATGTGATGGGACTATGGAAACTCTGATGATAACTGCTGGAAGTATGGAAAGTTTTCCCTAGGAGATATACTTCTCAGAATGGCCTGGAACTATCCCAAATGATGCGCCCTACTCTAGTCCTCAGTACTGGTATCTGTCAGACCCCTTTGCTGATGAATCTAGGCCCCATATGGATACCCCTGGGGGAATGCACCCCTCTTCTTCTGGAAAAATGCGTCCTAGTGATACCACTATAAAAATTGGATGAGATATGTCTAAAAATGACCTCCTTGGTCTACTGGGAAATGGGTCGGAAGGGTTTCCCTGAATCTGGTATGGTGCTTTCTCTGGAACCCTAAATGTGCTCGCCAAAAGTGCCACATGTCCAAGTCTGGAAAATGCATCCCAATTGATTCTTGTGTCGGAATATGACAAGTAAATAGGAAAAATATGCACCTTTCCCTCCTCTCAAATGGTTCGGAAGGAAATCTCAAAATTCTCCTTGGATGGGATAAGTCGACTAAAAACCCTCTAAGAAGCTACGCCCTCCCTTTGGATGAATGCACCCTGGCTGCTGAACACTGTGTAACTGCTGCTGAAGAATGATGGAAGACTTGAATGATCTTCCTGGTGACTAGGGTGTGTCTCAACACCGAAATCAACCAACTGGTGTCTTCCTCCTAGAATCCACTGAACTATCTCTCCTGAGATGCACCTCTTCTCCTTAATAACAAGTCATAATTTGCATAATAATGAATTAGGTCGCTGACCCTTCCTTTATAGCTTTCCAAAACCCTAAATCATGATGAAACCCTAATTCTCTGTTGACTTGCAAAACCTTAAATCACTGTTGAAACCCTAATTCACTGTTGACTGCTATTTTTAGCTCATAATGACTTAAAAGCACTTTTAACCCTTTTTATCTCAATGTCACTTTCCGAATATAACACCTGTGACTGGAGTAACCTCTAGTAACCCCGTTTACCCATATTTGGCCCTAGCTATAGTCTAATGAGGTGGTTTAGACCATTAAGCCTCCTCTCTAGAGCTCCTATTTGGAAAGGGACATTACATTGGCACCATTATTTGATACATATTTCGTTGGTTTTCTCTCTTGGCGCTGATCATAGTCATACCTATCATTTGTCAACAATTTTTTTTTTTTGGACCCAACCTCCTTCCAACACCCTTATTTGGGCTTTACCCCATTGGATTCACCTCATCGCCCTAATCATTGTGATACACTTCACCCATATCCCATTTTTTGTGTGGTCCCACCCACCCCTTTTCTTGTTCCCTAGTCATCATGGCCCATACCCGTAGCCAAGACTTGGAAACTCGCTTCAATACCTTGCACTCTAATTTCACAGAAACTCAACAAGAAGTGCGACAGATCAATGCCAATATTCTCTCCATCAATCAAAAAATGAATTCCTCCATTGCAGCTTTAGTCGCTACCTCAATCGAGGAACTCAAACAAGAGCTCAAACAAGACATTACTACCTAGCTTGAATCTGTCGCAACAACGACCTGCGCTAAGATTCATATCCCTGCAGATCTTCCCTTATTTGACCCACCTTTGCATACCGAAGGTGAAAATTCCTATCATTCCCAAAATTTTCAGCCCCATCACTTTAAGGGTGACCTACGCCTTCAGCGTGTGGATGTGACCAAATTTAATGGATTGAATCCCACTGGCTGGGTAACTCAAATGGAACATTATTTCTCTTTGTATGGCATTACGGATGAGTTTTCCAAACTCTAGTATGGTGTTCTCCATATTTGTGGCGGAGCTTTATGAACGCTTTGACGCTGACAACAATCATTTAGTCCATTTGACAAAGTTGAAACAATCTAGTACAATGGAATACTTTATAGATTCTTTTGAGCGACCAACTTTTCTTATAGAGGGCATGTTTGATGCTTTTTTCTGAGAATTTTTTATCAGTGGCCTCAAAGATGAGATTCGTGCTCATGTCCTCATGGCTCGTCCTCAGAGTTGGGTGGACACTACTAAAAGGGAAAAGGAAGCACAACAAGTTGTCTCTTCTCAAAACCACAAACCCTCCTTTATTCCTCACACTAAACCAATAACTCCCACTCCTCCTTCTAATCCACTTGAGATCCAGAAATTGACCAGGGCCGAAATGACTAAATGTCAACTCAAAGGATTTTGTTATAATTGTGGTGAAAATATTTTCTGGGACACAAGTGTAAGGAACAAAATATTTTTATGTCCATCTCAAAAGATGTTTCAGAAGAGGATGTTGAGGCTCCCCTTATGTCTGTGTCACCTGGACCCACATACATATTCCCTCCCTTAGACCCTCCTGAAGTAGAACCGATCATTTCCATAAATGCTCTCACTCGCTTCTCTGCACCCCAAAAACTCATGCTAATTGGTTACATCAAGCATAGGAAGGTCATCATTCTTGTTGATAGTGGAAGCACCCATAATTTTATTCATCGCCACATTGCCCAAGAAACTAATTGCTATATCCATGCAGTTAATAATTTCCAAATCATGATTTCCAATGGCGTCTCCATGAAATGTGGAGGGCATTGTAAAAATGTGCATCTCCAAATTGGTGACTACCATATTAAATCTCATATGCTTGCTATCGACATGGGCAGTTGTGACATTGTGCTAGGTGCATAATGGATAAGGACTTTGGGTCCCATTCTCATGGATTTTAAGGAATTAACCATGCAATTTGACTAGGAGGGCCAACAATATAAGTTCCAAGGCATCACCGCCAATTCCTCGGAGATCATTAGTTCCCATCGCATGGAAACACTGCTAAAAAAAGGTCATTCTGGAGTTATTTCCCAACTCCATGGCTTCCAAACCACTAAGACACCCTCTGTGCCGCTGTTAGGGACCTAACCCCTCATGTAGGTAGAAAAATATATTCGTATGTAATAAAGGTCAATAATAACAAGGCCTTGCAATAAGGTAGAATACGTCAAATGTAAGAAGACCTAATAGAAGCTTCCACTTCTAGAAGGATCTTCCTCTAGATGGTTCTTTAGATAGACATATTTAGTATAAATAGGAGTTGAGGGTATGAGAACCCTAGCTTGGATATTATTGTAATAGAGCTCTGATTGACTAGAGGTATCCCCCTCGAAGAGGCCCGTGAACATTGCTCTAAGAATCAAAGTGCTCTTTCTGGTGTTATTTTGATATCATTTTAGTGTTATTGTGGTGTTTTTATGGTTATATTGTTGTTTATCTTCCATTTCTAGCATTTTATTTCCATTCTTCATACTTTTTATATCTGGAATATTACAAGTGGTATTAGAGCAGTTTCCTCGGCAGAAATTGTGCATTAAATTTTTTTTAGGGTAGAGACGTATTTGGATGTCTTTAAGCCACAAATATCTATCATTACATACATAAACCTGTGGTTGAGGGATTTATACACGCAGGAAATACAAGTGGCACTTAAGCGCACATTTGTTGGCCACCCTTGTAACCCCTGTTGGTACCCCTTCGAGTGGTACTGCATTAGACAACACATGTGTACATATTGACCTATATTTCCTGAATCTCTCTTTATATAAATTGATCATCCACCTGACTGCTATAGTGCCATCGATAACAACACTCGGGAAGATACTCTCTAGTACCTAGGTAGTCGAGTAGTATGGCTAAGGGCATGATCTAGCCTCCTTAGTTAGTGCCCTAAGATATTGGGCCAAGTACTACTGTTGGACCTCGCAAGTATATTAGAGAGCTATAGCATAGGGAAAACCCTTTTCTGTAGAACCCTTGAACACCTAACCCTTGGGGATAGAAACAAAAATTAAAACAAACAAGATCTATTACCACGCAACTGTGTTTGGGTTGCCAAATCACTACATACTCCTTCCTGGTTAAGCATTTGGGAATTTCATCACTGCAATATTCTTTAGACTAGAGTATAACTCCGTAGGTGTAAACATTTTTTCACCATTATTTGAGACCTATTCCATTGGATTTATCTCTTCGTCCTTATCACATTCATACATATCATTTTTCAGCAAAATTTTTGACCCCACCTCCCTCGTCATCATGGCCCATACCCGTAGCCAAGACTTGGAAGATCACTTCAATACCTTGCAATACAATTTCAAAGAGACCCAACAAGAAGTGAAACAACTCAGTGCCAATGTTTCCACCATCAATACAAACATGCAGTCCATCGCTACCTCAATCGAGGAACTCAAACAAGACATGACTACCCAGATTGAATTTTTCGTTTCGATGATCTACACCAATATGCATATCCCTACAGATAACCCTTTATCTGACCCACCTCTACATACCAAAGTTGAAACTTCCTCTCATTCCCATAATTTTAAGTCCCATCACTTTCAGCATGATCTACGCCTTCCACGGGTGGATGTGACGAAATTTGATGGCTCGGATCCCACTGGTTGGGAAACCAAAATGGAACATTATTTCTCTTTATATGACATTACAGATGACTTGGCCAAACTCCGATATGGTGTTCTCCATCTAGATCAAGAATGTGGGAAATGGTGGCAATGGAGAAAAAATTCCCATCAAGGGTATATTGCTTGGACACACTTTGTGGCAGATATTTATGAATGCTTTGACACTGACACCAACCATTTAGTCCGCTTGACAAAGTTGAAACAATCTGGAATAGTGGAAGACTTTATAGCTTCTTTTGAGCGCATGTATTTTCGGATAGAGGGCATGTCTGATGCTTTTTTCCAAGAATGTTTTATCAATGGCCTCAAGGATGAGATTCGTTCCCATGTCCTTATGGCTCAGCCTCAGAGTTGGGTGGAGGCTACTAAAAGAGATAAAGAAGCACAACAGGTTGTATCTTCTCAAAACTGGAAACCCTCCTTCATTCCTCGCACTAAACCAGTACATCCCACTACTCCCTCTGCTCCAGTAAAGATCGAAAAATTGACCAGGGCTGAAATGGATGAACGCCAAATCAAAGGCCTTTGTTATAATTGTGATTACAAATATTTTCTGGGCCACAAGTGTAAGGAACAAAATATTTTTATGTCCATCACGGAGGATAGTTTGGAAGAGGATGTTGAAACTCCCCTTGTGTCTGAGTCACCTAAAATTGCTAACATAACCCCTCCCTCAGACCCTCTCGAAGTAGAATTGATCATATCCCTAAATGTTCTCACTGGCTTCTCTTCACTCCAAACGCTCAAGCTAATTGGTTACATCAAGCATAGGAAGGTCGTCATTCTTATTGATAATGGAAGCACCGATAATTTTATTCATTGCCACATTGACAAAGAAACTCATTGCTATATCCATGCAGTCAATAATTTCCAAATCATGTTTGCCAATGGAGGCTCCATGAAATGTGAAGGGAATTGTGAAAATGTGCGTCTCCAAATTGGTGATTACCACCTGAAATCTCATATGTTTTCTATCGACATGGGCGGTTGTGAAATTATGTTGGGTGCAAACTCGCTAAGGACTTTGGGTCCCATTTTTATGGATTTTAAGTAATTAACCATGTAATTCGACCAGGAGGGCCAACAATATAAATTCCAAGGCATCACCGTCGGTTGAACTGAGATCATTAGTTCCCATCGCATGTAAAATCTTCTCAAAAAGGTCATTCTAGCGTTATTTCCCAATTCCATGCCACACAAGCAACTGAGACACGCTCGGTGCCGCAAGACCTCCAATCCATCCTCTCTAAACATCAAGTGGTCTTTTCCACTCCCCAGGGAATCCCTCATTCCCATGGTGTTCATGATCATTGCATTCCCCTTGTACCAAGAATCCTTCCTCCCAATATCCATCCCTATCGTCACCCCTTTTCCCCAAAAAATGAAATTGAGAAATTGTTCATGATCAGGGGATCAAATTTTGCTCAAAAATTCAAAGTGATCGGAATCACTTCAAATCAAATGAGAGCATAGGTCTCATCTTTTCAAACCCAACGCAACTCGTTTGGGTTCAAACGAACGTCGGGAGCAAGAGATATTGCGTTCTGTTCAAATTTACAAACAGGGAAAAAAAGGGGGTGCTGACTATACAGTCCGTATAGTCCGTACGGAAGCTGACATGGTAGGTCATACAACACGTGGTAGGCCATATGACACATGGTAGATAGTTATTCAGACAATTGGCATGTGACCTGGCATGTTTTTCAGTGACCGGGATGATGACACGTGGCCCAGTCAATGGCCGCCACGTGTCATACATTTATTGGTTTAAAATTTATGTCGTTGGCCGGAGTCGACCCCGCGACCTCCGGACAGGGGGTAAAGACTTGGCAAGAGCCACCAACTGGTGTGCCACTAGTTGTTCCTTGTAATATATATGGTGAAATATATTTAAAAATTTGTATATGCGTGTAGTTTGGGGCGTGACCGGGCCGGGGCTTAGCCCCAGCCCTTGGTCGCACATTTTATTACATATGAACCAAAGCTATACCATACGGGAACGTGCGCGGTTGTGTTTGTTCCAACGGTTATACAAACGACCCACCATTTGGCCTTTGACCATTGGCTTATGGAACGGGAGCCTATGTTAATGCTAGCGTGCGATCGCATGGGTCATACGACCTTGCCCTTGATGGTTAGGGGCTAGGTGCACACGTAACTGTCCTACAGTTTGCACGGTTTGCACGGTTATGTATGGTGCTAATTTTTTATGCTTAAATATGCATGTGGGCTAGGTTGAGCCAACAAGGGTGCATTTTGTAGATGCAAAGACAACAAGCCTTAAGGGGGGACTTTCAGGAAGCCTATCTTCTTCAATTTTTGGCCAAACGAGGTGCCGAAAAAGCCTAGCTAGGGGTTTTTGGATGTTTTGAAGCCATTGGAGTAGTCTATTTGGAATTTTGAGCATTTTAAAGCACATTTTTTTATCACTTTTATAAATTAATACAAATGATCCATTGGAAGCTGGACTAGGAGATGTAGCCCAAGAGAGGGGTGAACTCCTTTATCATTTGCTGTGTTATGTGTTTTCTGTTCTCTGATTATGCTGCTGTTTATATGCATCTTGAATGAGTAAATCCTATTAAATTTGTGTTGCAAAGTTGATCCATTTGCATTTTAACACATAAATTTTAACTTGCAAATATTTTCAAAAATACAAGTCTTCTTCATTTTTAGATCAAGTTGGTATCATAGCATAGGTTTTTGAAGACTTGATTATTTGCAAGTGTTTTGTTTTTTGATGCTCACAAGGTTGAAACTCAGAAGAGGAGAAGGTCAACTTGTAGAGCCAAGTTCTCATCCTTCAACGAGGAAGAATATATCATCACCGCAAGTTTCAAGGAGGCATTCACCAAGTATGGCTCATGAAGAGAGTCATGAACATGTTCCTGTAGAAGATGAAGATCTCAGAAAGGCTGTCATGAAAATGAGAGAGATGATGAAGATCTTGATGGAAAGGAAGACAAAGTTGCTAGGTGAAGGCTCCAACCCTTCAAAGCACAAGGGAGACAGTGGTGATAAAACTCCAAATGGAAATGGAGGGAATGGTGCTTCTCCACCACCCTCTCCTCCATATTCTTCTTCTTCTTCTACCAATTCAAGACCTCTTCCGAACTCTCCAAGGGGACATGGTAAAACTCCTTCACAAATTCCTTCATTAAAGCTTGATATTAAATTCAAATTGCCAATGCACAATGGAGAAGTTAATGCTGAGAAATTTGATAATTGGATTCGTCAGATTGAGGTGTATTGTAGGATACAAAAAATTCAAGATGATGAAACTAAGATTCAGCTTGCTTCTTTAAGATTGGATAGTGCAACACTCATTTGGTGGGAATCTAAGACTCAGGAGGACATGAAGAA
>ML797943.1:155331-174428 GCA_009831015.1 Picea engelmannii | reverse complement strand
CCTAAAACTATCTTTGCTTGGATGAAAGGTACTGCTGAGTTATCTCTTCATAGCCATAGAGGTTTTACAAGCTTTCATTGGTTGAATTTGACAAAACGTCACTTCTTGGCTAGCTAACCCTAGACTTCAGACAACAAAATTTATATAGGTGACGTCACATGATTAGATCACTTGTTTATACCTAAAACATTGTGACTTCTCTCACCTCTTTTGATAGGTTTTGAGCCATTGATTACATCTATAAGTTTGTTAGGTAAAACGTTGTGCTCTTTCCTTTTCAAAACAACTCATTACTAGGGATGACGTCATCTCCACTGCAGCAACAATATATATGACGCAACAACATTATATATATGAGCTAATTTGAGATATTTATTGCATTGATATATGATACAAGGTTTAATTATGAACATTGAATGCTTATCATCTCTTATGCTATGTTGAAGAAGTAATCTTTCCCTTCGTTTAGCCATCATTGTCTTCGTCAATAATAGCAATTAATCATTTTACTCATATATATGATAAATATAGTCATTTATATCTTGAAGTACTAACCCACTGTAAGCACATATTCTAGTTGTTTGTCTTGTCTCGCAAACAGGTGCATCTTCAATGGATCTTTCTTCTTGACTATCTTTGGGCACCAATTTGTGAAAGGGAACTTTTTTGACTTGATCCATTATCCTTTAGATTTTCATTAACCTAGATTGCTTAGGGACGTCTCCCTTGGACTAGCCCTCCTAAATAGAAAGAGCCCCCCATCGAGGTGACAGTGGGTGGGGAAGCTCCTGTTATGCCAGTTTTAAGCCCTGACTCAAGCTATCTAAACCCCTCCTACAAACTGTGCGATAACAGGCCTCACCCAAAGACTCTCAAAATCTTGTGGGGATTTCTTTTTTTAATAAGTTATTATCACAAGTTTCTTAAGAATTATGGAAAGATTGTGACACCTCTCACTGCACTCCTTAAAAAGAATTATTTCACTTGGAATCCAGTAGCTGCTCAGGATTTTCAAACCTTGAAGATGGCCATGTGCACCACCCCAACCCTATACCTTCTTGATTTCACAAATACTTTTGTCCTAGAATGTTATGCTTTCGGGAAAGGAATTGGTGTTGTCCTTATGCAAGAGGGTCAACCTTTGGCCTTTACCAACAAACAACTGTCCGAGATAAATTTGGGAAAACAAATCTATGAAAAGGAAATGTTGGCTATTCTGAATGCCGTGGATCTTTGGCGACCTTATCTATTGGGAAACACTTCCAAATTAAGATAGATCATCAAAGCCTCAAGTATTTTTTGGACCAACACATTTCCTCCCTTGAGCAACAAAAATGGGTGACTAAGATATTTGGATATGATTATGAGACCATTTACAAAAAAGGAAAATACAATGTGGTTGCTGATGCACTTTCCAGAAAATATGAAGATGAAGGGTCTCTTTTTTCTCTCTCTTTCATTGTACTAGATTGGCTTAAAGCTGTTCGCCAGGAATGGCTACATGATCCCAAAAGTTCACATTTGGTACAAAAATTGCAGTCCAATTCTCCAGTTTCCCCAAGGTACTCTTACCTCAATGATGAAATTCGATACAAAGGCCGTTTGTATTTAAGTAAACAATCAAAACTTAAATTTGTCGTACTTTCTGAGCTTGATTATACACCCACAACTGGCCTCTATAGGTTTACCAAAACCTATGATCGGGTCAAATGTTCTTTTTTCCGGGAGGGTATGAAATAGGACATTCATAATTTTTTGGCTAAATGTGATGTGTGTCAACACAACAAGGGTGAAACTGTCAAATCTCCTGGCACACTAAAACCGCTTCCGATTCCACCTGCTATTTGGCAGGATATCTCTATGGATTTTATTGTCGGCTTACCTAAATTAGGAAATAAATAAATCATCATGTTGGTAGTTGATTGTCTTTCCAAGAATGCTCATTTATGTGCTCTTAAACACCAATTTACAACATCTACTTTGGCTCAAAGTTTCATGGATCATGTATTCAAGCTTCATGGCATGCCACATTCTATTATTTTTTATCACAAACCAACTTTCACCAGCAATTTTTGGCAAGAACTGGTCAAGCTACAAGGCACCCAATTTCATCTCAGCATAGCTTATCATCCCTAGACTGATGGTCAAACTGAAGTTGTCAACAAATGTTTGGAAACATATTTGAGGTGTTTTGTATCGAAAATTAAAAATCAGTGGGCTCAATGGTTACCACTAGATGAATGGTGGTACAACACTTCGTACTATACAACTACGTGCATGACTCCTTTTGAAGCGGTATATGGGAAAAATCCACCTTCAGTCCTTTAGTATTTTCCAGGTGTATCGAAGTTCTAGGAGGTTGACCAAATGCTTACAGTTTGAGAATATATTCTCCGTACCCTCAAAGAGAATTTGGTCATGGCCCAGAATCACATGAAACAATAAGCATATCAAGGTCGCTTTGAACGTTAATTTTCCGAAGGGGATCAGGAGTTTCTTCGACTGTAAGCTTACAAGCAAACTTCCCTCAAGGCTGACCATTGTCAGAAACTGGCACCCAAATTTTATGGTCCTTATACTATTCTCAAGTGTGTGGGGCAGGTGGCCTATCAATTAGCTTTTCCCATTCATTCTAAGCTCCATCCTATTTTTCATGTTTCTTGCTTAAATAAGGTTATTGGAACTAAGTGCCAAAATCAAACCAACCTTCTTGAGTTGGACGAAGAAGGATCCATTTGGCTACAACCACAAGAAGTTTTGGACCAGTGTGAGCATCAACTACATCAAAAAACCATCAAGGAAGTGTTAGTCTAGTGGAAATATACAACTCCAAAAGACGCCACTTGGGAACCAACTACCATTCTGCAACAATTTACCCATCTCAAGCCTTGAGGACAAGGTTGTTTTTAAGGGGGATGTCATGTTAGGTACCTAAGCCCTCATGTAGGTAGAATAATATATTTCCATGTAATAAAGGTCAATATTAATAAGGCCTGAAAATAAGGAAGAATAAGTCCAATATAAGAACTAATAGAAGCTTCCACTTCTAGAAGGATCTTCCTCTAGATGGTTCTTTTGATCAACATATTTAGTATAAATAGGAGTCAAGAGTATGAGAAGTTTTGTCTTGTATGTTATTGTAATAGATCTTTGCTCTGCTGGAGGTTGCCCCCCTCGAAGAGGCAAGTGAATATTTCTCTCAGTAATCAAAGTGCCATTTCTGGTGTTATTTTGTTATCATTTTGGTATTATCATGGTGTTGTTCTGGTTATATTGTTGTTCATCTTCCATTTCTAGCTATTTATTTATGTTCCGCATACTTTTTATATCTGGAATATTACAATTGAGGTAGAACCCTACAAGAAACGTAAGGAATCAAGCCATCTTGCAGTCCATTTGATGCGTAATAATAAGTTATCACAATGAACAAATGATGGAATTCTACCAAGGAATTATCCTAATAAAATAAATTACTAAAAGACAACTACTCGAGAAGCTGGGAAAAATTGTCAAATAACGAAGCCCAAACATAACATTGCTGAGATTTTTAAGGTGGAAGGTACTAAAATTACACACTAGTTCTATCAAGGAAGTGGATGGATGCATGTAGGATGGGATCCTTCCAGTTGGATCGAGTTCAACAAATTAGATTCTTAAATCAATTCGAGAAGACAATGATTTAGAGTTCCAAGGAAGGAGTCACGATGGATGTGGGAAGCAATTTAAGCTTCAAGGAAATGTTCGCGTCACCAAAACACTCAGTGTCTCCAATGCTCAGTCCAATAGAAATATCTATGGTGGAACATGACCCAACAACCATCAAAATCTAGAAACAAAGGCGACATGAGATAACACCCATAATAAAAATGAAACAAGAAGGGAACAACACTGAGAACTGGTGTTTACAACCTGTACTTTTAATACTCCTAGGAAGTTAGTATATCCATATTTACCACCCTTTTATCCCATATTTAAATTCAAACTCTTACTCTCCCTTTCATTCCATAGATATAAGATTTAATGAATCTGTACTAGCCACCAAACATTGGGTCATGAGTGCCCCACAAGAGATCACCCACTAGACGGGTAGGTAGGGAAACAAAAGAATCTATACCTGAATCCAATGCACCATGGATGGGAATTAATCCTCTCCCCTCCGACATACTTAGCTAAGACAACACGTAGGGTATTATTTCACGGATTTGTGAAGGTTTGAAGGAAATCCTTTAACAAGTAATGAATTTCAAAATGCACAAATTTAACTTCAATTAGACTATCACGCTTAAGGGGACGCAAAACTCGTTTACTTAGCACACAAGGATTGTTCGACATAATTACTTCGCCAAGAGAAATTAGATACACGAATTTTCCTTCTCTTTGAGGGACATTACAAAAGTTCAACAAGTGACTTGACATTCCTTCTATCTTCCAAACATGAACCATTCAATGAATTCATCAAAACTATGGAAACTGATAAACTAAATTAAATTGATTGGCAATTTCTGACAATGACCAAGACGATTCATTCTCTGTACACACACACATAGACACAAACACATATATATATCCCACCAACCATTGTTGTTTCTTTTTTTTTTTAAATGACAACATATAAATTCACCTTCCAAATTAAACAAACCATCAAGACCAAATGTAAATTTGATATCAAATTGGGGTATACTGACAATGATTTCTAAACAACAGAAAATTAATATTATTAAAACTTTGAATCCAAAATAAGGTACTGTAACCGATTGGTGAAGATATCATAGACATTCTCCTGCGACGACGCTCCTCCCAACCCTTCACTTGCTAATCGTTGAGACATCACTGGTACCTCCCAGCCAAATCTAGAGGTACTCTTCTTTCCCCATTATGCCCCCCGAGCCACAAAGGGGCCACGCACAAAACCAACCAAAAAAATACTCTAGCTCCTAGCTTGCCTCGCAAGGTAGAGCCACCACTCTCTCTCAAGCTCAATATCCCAACTCTCACAAGTAAAACCAACCAAAATTTCTACAACATCACTTTACCCATAATCAGTCTGATCCATTTCTCATCCCAACCATTTGTTTTACATAATTTCCCCAAAACACATCCCCACTTGCACAATTAATTCACTTTTTCAATTAAATAATTTAGAATTGTTTCTCCCATACACTTGTCACCCTTTCCCTTAGTTGCACAAGTAAATCCACAATTTATTTTAATAATAGTCAATTTCCCTCACCCATCCTAAAAGCGCTCCTAAAATCAATCCTAGTTTTCTCTTTATTCCCCTTATTTCCAACTAATGACTGACTCCGTACTAAATGTGAGTTGAGTTAAAATATGATTTTTATTTTTTAGTTAGACTAGAGTTAACTAGATTATAGATTCCTTTCAATGCGTACACACTCTCTCCTCTATGCTTCTTTCTTATTTTAAAAACTCCCCTTTTAATAATTTCTTACACCTATGTGCCTTAAATTAAATAATTAGGATTATTTCAATTTCCTTAATTCTTGAAATTATTTACCTCATCCCCCTTTTTCTTTATTTATTAATTTCAATTTAGCCTCTTTACAAAAAATATGCTTAGCCTTAATTAAATTTTATTTGAAAAGGATTAGACTCCTATAGGGATTTATAATTAATAGTTTACTCATTAATTAATTAACTTAAATCCAACAATGTCTAATTAATTAATTTTTTTCTAGGCCAGCTAGATCTGCTGACTCAAGTTCCCTTTTAAGTCACACATCGTGCCCTTCAAGACACACTCCCATGCATCCAAGGGTTCCACTCACATTTTGACTGGTTTTGGTAGTTGTCCAACCCCTGGATTTAACACTCCATTTGGGAAAGCTTGTGAGAGAATAAGGTATTCTAAGGAATAAGGATGCTACCTCATTGCGCACCCCTTAGAAATATTCGTGAGTGACTGTCTTAGTCTTCCCTCACGACATTGTGGACCCATCAAACTATGTAATCATTAACCTACAATTTGATCCACAACGAGAGTTCTAGTAGGCTATGATAGGGACTCTGCCACACCTCTCCCTCAATATCTGGTCTATGTGCATGGCCCCTTTACTCCTTATGTGATTCGAATTAGAAAGAAATCATTACCCTGCATCCATCAACGAAACACTATCAATGATCCATATACAACATCATAATATATAATCGATCATATGTCACATATGGATAAATGAAATACTCAAACTAATACAATCCACTCCCTGACTCAATTTGGAGTCCAAGGAGGTCCATTGATGCCATCGAAATCCATAACTGTCAAGTGTCTTGCACACTCAAGGAAAAATCATCAATAGCATATGTCAATACACATATATCAATAACATCAAATCATAATCATCAACATTATCATAAATATCCACAAGCGAAATATACAATCATGTACTATAATCGGATCACTTGCACACAAGTGTCCTCAAAGAATAAGTCGATAGCATGTGCTTGAAAGAGCGGGATGTTAYGTACACCCTCTCTTKCTTTAAACTTTATCTTGAAGTTGTATAGTATATAAGATGCAATAAATAAAGTATATGACAAGATCTATATGTATAATCTATTAAACAMATATGGAAATTGCTGGTGCATAACATATGAGTCCTTCCTGGTAGCCGAGTGTGGACTATAATTGTCCCATTGGACCTTGAACCGATCGACTGTTTGATGCCATAGTTGTCTAATGCGATGGTCCCGAATGCAAATTGGCTCCAYCGTGAGGGAACCCTTGTCCGACACTCACAAGGAACTCATGTAAATCACATGTGTAGGATCACTAACATAATGTCTCAAACATATACATGAAAAACATCGTGCATATGCCTCAAAGAATCAAGAAAGGCTAGTCGATAGGCCACGAGTCCCTTCCTTTCCACAACTTTGAAAGGTCTCACAAACCTAGCAGATATTTTGGCACCCCTTCCAAACTTGATCAAACTCTTGGGTGGTTTCACTCACAGGAAAAATTGGTCACCAAATTCATAATTGCGGTCAATGCGATGTGCATCAACATAACTCTTCTACTGATCTTGTGCTTCTTTAATCCTTTTCTTATCGATCACATTTGTTATTCCATTTCTTGGATCTCTTTTGGTCCTACCAGGACCCTATCCTCAATTTTATCCTAGGTCAATGGCATCCGACACAGTCTCCCGTAAAGAAACTCAAATGGTGCCATCTTAATGGTACTTTGATAGTTGTCGTTGCACACAAAATATACTAGTGGTAGGAAATATTCCCGATGATTATGTTGGTCCATCACGTACATACACACCATACCTTCCAAAATTTGGTTCGTTCTTTCTACCTGCCCTTCTGTCACAGGGTGATATGTTTTAATAAAGTTTAGTTGTGTCCCTAAGGCCTCTTGGAAATGGGTCCAAAAACATCCGGTAAACACTGATCCTCTATCAGATATGATCCTTTTAGGCACGCCATAAAATCTCACAATATCCTTGATAAAAACTATACCTATGTCTGGTGCTTGGTATGTTGTACACACAAATATAAAATGTGCACTCTTCTTCTGAGTGTCAACTACCACAAAAATCGAGTCGTGCCTCCTTGCCATCAACGTCAATCTAACAAAAAATTCCATCGCAATGACCTCCCGTTTTGATTTCGGAACAACGTGTGGTTGTAGTAATCCGGCCGGATGTCTATGTTCAACCTTAACTTGCTGACATTCTATACATCTCACCATGTAGTTAACTATATCCACCCTCAATTCTTTTCTAGAAGAATAAGGGATTAAGGTCTGCCCTCATCTTCGTGACTCTTCGATGAGCCATGTCCACTGCTCTATGAGCTTTGATTAAGATCAAACTTCTCGATTTATCATTAGGAGGTACATAGATTTGGTTATTATACCTCATCAATATGTTGTTGTCCAATGCATATCCTTCAAACTTTGGTACCATCATGGTGTCTTGTCTGATATTTTCCTTAACCTCATTATACCAGTCATCACCGAACTGGATAGTTAGAATATTTTCTTGAATATTTGTCTGAGGAGGTATCCCTGAGAATATGCATGGTCTCTGAATCAAAGCATCTGCCACTTTATTCAATGTTCCTTTTAATAAGTAATCTCAAAATCATATTCAGTAAGAAATTCTAACCAATGCCTTAATCATGCGTTCTGACTCGGGCCTTTCATTTGATCAACAAATCGTCTATTCTTGGCAACAGATACTGGTTCTTGATCATTGCCATATTCAATTGACCGTAGTCAATACAGAGTCTCCACGACCCATCCTTATTCTTATGAAAATAACAAGTGCACCCCAAGGTGACACACTTGGATGTATAATTCATAGGTTCAACAACTCCTTCAGTTGCATTTTCAACTCCTGTAATTCAGGTGTTGACATCTGATAAGGCATTTTCTCTATCGGTTCAGTTCCACGTTTTAAGTCGATGGTAAATTCCAACTCTCTTTTGGGCGGAAAACCTAGTAACTCTTTTGGGAACATGTCAACAAACTCTTGTACTATCGAAAGGTTTTAAAATCCTTCCGCCTTGCCCTTGTCATTTAGTGCTAAGATTACATATAACTTACATCCCTTGCACATTATCTTCTGCAACTGTAGGGAGGAAATGAACCTCAAGGACACTCCCTGGTTTCATCCTATGATAACCCTTCTCTGTCCCTCATCATCGATCAAAATCAACTGTTTCATCTTACAGTTGAGTATCACCTCATGTGATTCCAACCAATCCATACTAATCACGATGTCATATGATTCTAATATAGTGGCATATAGGTCAGACTTCATTATGAAATTTCCCATATTAATGCTACAATCTGTAACCCTTCCTCCAACCTTCTGTTTGCACCCAAATCCATTTCTATGTATCTAAACTCATCATGCTCAACTGCCCTTATCTTAATTCTTTTCAGCGTTTCACTATAAATAAATCTCTCTGTAGCACAAGGATATATCAAATACTAAAATTTTGGTCGACAATTGTACCTAACGTATCGAGCACAGTGGAATGGTGCTCGTCTTGATGGTTATTCACCGTTGCGTGAATCCTATGGGCCTTGCAAAAATATCTAGCTGTAGCATGTCCTTTTGATCCATATGCTCTGGCCTTCTCAACTGAACAGTCTCACTTGTGAAGTGGCTCTCCACACGTCCATCACTTGGTCTTCGGTCTAGTACTCCTGGTCCCTGAAGTAGAAGTTGTTGGCCTACCAACCTGAGATCCTGGTCTATTCTGTTGAACAAGCCTAAACCGTTGCTGTTGCGGGTGACGTTGCTGTGATCCTGAAATCATCTATCTTGTCGGTCTTGCAGGAGCCCTTCTCTGAGCCCCATTGGTCATCTCTTCCTTAGCTATGAGGGCCTTCTAGACTACATCGTGCAACATCTGAGGCATTAGGATCCTGTCCTTCACATGGATGTTGGATTTAAGGCTGAACACAACTTGTTGACCTTCAACTTATTTGTATTCATATGCGGGGCATATTGAAGTAGCTCCATAAATATGGCATCAAACTTCAACACCATATGCCCACCTTGTCGTAAGGCATTGAACTCATTGAGCTGGTGCTCAATGAATTCCTCTCAAAATAATTCTCCCGCAACCGCTCCTTGAACATTTCCCATGACACGTATTCAACGACCATGTTTAGTTGAGGTAGGAGCGTCTTCCACCACATAAGAGTGCTCCCCTTTAGCTAAAACACCACCATGCAGACTTTCATGTTGGAGGTGTATTCATGAAGTACAAATCACATCGACAGGTTCTCCAACCATGCCTCGATAGTTGAATCATTTGTGACACCGATGAACTCATAAAACTTCACCTTCTCGAGTTCCTTGTAAATTATACCACTGCCAGCTGGAGCACGATTCCAAACCTCCTTGGGTATAAGCTCCCTGGCCTCATTCTTATCTAGTCGGTTAATCAAGGCCTCTGAAATCCTTTGAAAGGACCTCATCCAACCAAACACATCCCCCACAAAAATCTTCTCCTGTTCAATGACTTGTTTTTCTCCTTGGGGGTTGTACCCTCTGGCATGGAAGCCACTGGAGGCATCTCACCTCCTCCCCTAGCACCATGTCATCCTCTAACCATGATTACCACATGGAAAAGTTTAAATTTTAGTTAATGATAAGTTATTAATCAAGTTTTTAATACAATGGAGGGATTGACGATCCATAGTTGCAGGGTTGAACCCACTCTGATACCATATGTAATGGCCCCTCTGTTATGCCAATGAATAGCGATGTACAATAGGTAAATATATACATCTATCTATCTATCTATCTATCTATCTATCTATCTATATATATATATATATATATATATATATATATATATATATATATATATTTTGCATTAGGAATTTAATAATAAATTCATCACACCATAATTAACAACATCGCTAGTGATACATCATCCTAACTAAAACAACACATAATAAATGCATTAACATAATTAGAAGCAACACATAATAAACATATCAAAATCGACTCAATCATCATCATCATAATTAATAGCTGCACTTAATCAATGCATCATCATAATAAATAATGACACAGTCAACACATCACGATCGACTGAATCAAAATACAAATAAATATTCAACCATTTTACTGAACATTAAAGGAACTACCCACCCAACCTAACCTGCAAGGTTAGGACCTCGAGGACACATAAGAAATGCTCAAGCCCATGATTCTTCCGATTGATTTTGACCAATTAAGGTCTCAGGGATGGCGACTATTCTGAGGAACAAGGAGGTGTCTAATGCCCACTAATCCAATCAAACCAAAAATCAACTAGATCAATCAATCCTAATCATCAATTATTCATGGTGCAAGAGCAAGCTAACTACTAAATCAATCACAAATCAACATTATCTTCATTATGCAAGATTAATCATCTATTTTAATTTCATAGTGCAAGAGTACTTGTCATCTTTATTTCGTGGCACAAGAATACACCATTTCATAACCCATTGTACACCATGACTAAGTTCTAAGTTAAGAAAAAAATCACACGTAATGAATATGGTCAATAATAGCACGTAACAAAAACTATGCATCTACTCAAGGAAGGACAAGGACAAAAGGTTATAAACTGCATCATTCTATGCTATTCCAAAACTTTAACTTAGTGGCACAACACTGTCTTAGTGAAACTGTCTTTATTTAATTGTGATTAACTTAGTTAAACTGTCTTTATTTAATTGTGATTAATCAATAATGTATTGAGTAAGGGTCACATCGTAACAGTGATAGGTGAAGACTCAGTCTATTCTTTAATCCATTAAGGAGAAAATTGAGGCAGAACCCTACAAGCAACACAAGGAATCAAACCATCTTGCAATCCATTTGAAATGTAATAATAAGTTATCACAATGAACAAATGATGGAGATCAACCAAGGAATTATCCTAATCAAATAAAGGAGTAAACGAAAACTACTCGAGCAACTGGGAAAAATTATCAAATGACAAAGCCTGAACGTAACATTGATGAGATTTTTAAGTACTGAAATTACACACTAGTTCTGTCAGGGAAGTAGCTGGGTGCACGTAGGATTGGATCCTTCCAACTGGATCGAGTTCAACAAATTAGATTCTTAAATAAATTCGAGAAGAAAATGATTTAGAGTTCCAAGGAAGGAGTCACGATGGGCGTGGGAAACAATTTAAGATTCAAGGAAATGTTCGCCTTGCCAAAATGCTCAGTGTCTCCAGTGCTTAGTCCAAAAAACATATCTACAGTGGAACATGACCCAACCAAATTTAAATTCAATCTCTTACTCTCCCTTGCATTCCATAGATCCAGGATTTAATGAATCCATACTAGCCACCGAACACCAGGTCGTGAGTGCCCCCATTTCTATGTTTCTTTCTCATTTAAAAAAATCCCCTTTTAATAATTTCTTACACCTATGTGCCTTAAATCAATTCATTATGCTTATTTCAATTTCCTTAATTCTTAAAATTATTTACCTGTTTCCCCTTTTTCTTTAGTTATTAATTTCAGTTTAGCCTCTTTACAAAACTTATGCTTAGGCTTAATTAAATTTTATTTGAAAAGGCTTAGAGTCTTATAGGGATTTATAATTAATAATTTACTCATTGATTAATTAATTTAAATCCGACAATGTCAAATTAATTTATTGTTTTCTATGCTACCTAGATCCATTGACTCAAGTTCCCTTTTAAATCATGTGACGTTCCCTTCAATACACACTCCTGTGCATCGAAGGGTGCCACTCATCTTTTGAATGGTTTTGGTAGTTTTCAACCCTTGGAGTCAACACTCCATTCAGGAGACCTTGTGAGAGACTAAGTGATTCTAAGGAATAAGGACCCTTCCTCATTGCACACCCCTTATAAATCTTCATGAGAGACTGTCTCAGTCTGCCCTCATGACATTGTGGACCCCTCGAACTAGGCAATCATTAACCTACAATTCGATCCACGACGAGAGTGCTACTAGGATATGATAGGGACTCTATGACACCTCTCCCTCAATATCTGGTCTATGCGAATGGCTCCTTTACTGCTTAGGAAGAAATCATCAGCCTCCATCCATCAAAGAAACACTGTGTTGGCAGCTAAATATTCTTGTCAAATTTTATCATGGTTAAATGTCATCACCAAGGGATAAATTTTTTTGTAGCTGCCTCCTTCTCCTTACAAACATTTCTATCTTTTTTGGGATTTGAGAATATTGATTGGCCTAGATGTGTGTAAGAGTTCATCTTTTTTAATCTATCATTTGTTTTGTTCAATTTCATTACTAAAAGCATGAAATTAGAACAAAATTTGGTTCGAGTGGTCATCATACAGTTTGTGATTTTTTTTGTTTCTTTTGCAAATGTGATTACACATAAAGGGCATCTATATTTTTATGAACCTTAAAGTTTGTAAGTCTATATTTTTCATTTGTTGATCCATTACCATAACAATTGAGTTATTTTCCTTGGGAGATATGACTTAGTCATTTCTATATTTGATTATATGGTTTTTAAGTTTGACATATGCTTGACTGTGCAGCTAGCAAAACTTTGGGTTAATTCGAAATATGAATCCTACTCCTAGCAGTCATATCACGATATTGTCATCCTAGTATAGGATTGACACACTTGCCTTCAAACATCATCCCTTCATCCTGTATAGCTCGGGCCTAATTCATTGTTGCAATAGGTAAGTTGTGGTGCTTTGGGTTTGAAAATTCATTTCTCAGAATAGTTTCCTATCTTGCGCGTCCTCTGGTTATTACCTACTCAAAGCTCCAAATGTTTGTTATGGTAACCTCTCGAATCCTTAGGTATCAGGTTCCTCCTGATTATGCAGAACTCTTCCTACTTTTTGTGTGTTGTAGAACACAACCCACCTCTCACTACCCTTGTTGTTTCTATGTGAACGTATCAATGGCACTTGTGGTAAGAATCGAACCCAATGGTTCACCTTCCCTTCTCTCTCATGACGATGCCGTGGACGACATTGTGGCACATGGTTGGGATGTTTTCATTAGACGGTTTGAGGGTTTCAAACTCATTGTGGCCAATATTTCACTCATATGTTTGATGGCACTAGGGCTAATATTGGGGATTTACAGCTAGAGGTGACAGAGGATTCCATCACAGAAGCTACAAGACTATCCCAAGAGGGAGATCGATGGTTCAAAAATGTCAAAATCGAAGGCCTACCCTGACATTTACTCATGGACTCTAAGAAATTGTTTTCTTGCCCAAAAGGTACACCAATTTCTCTTTTCAACCCCCGATGGCATGGATTTCTCTTAGTACTGAAGCACTTTATTACCTGTGAAGGTAGATATGGCCTGGTATTCTTGTATCATGTCCGCTTGCTCATGGTTTTTCTAGGTTTCAAGTTGAAAGTGCCTTTTTACTTGCATAGGATTTTACAGAAAATGGCTAAGTTCTATCAGAGGCAAAAATTAAACCCACAGTCAATCCTATTTCACCATGGCCTCATCCGAATCCTCATGGTTTCGCATCTTTCTAAGACTGGGGATAGTTGGGGAGATTTCTTGTTTAGGAACAATTTTACCCTACCTGAAAATGAAATAAAATCACCTATCCATCTCAATGAAAACCCTAGTCCCTATCGATCTAACCCTACTATCAAAAAATTATGTGTTAATCTACAGGAAGACCATGCGTTCATAGATCAAACCTCTATTACTACCCGAAAGCCATCGCGAAATAATCCACGATGCAATTTTATGCCCATAAAGTCATTGGAAGAGGTTTTAGATGTGTTAAAAGACAAGATTCCTAGTGTTCCTCCCCATGATCCGATTCAGGTTGTTTTAAACAAATCAATTGTCAAGAAGAAGGGTAGGCATAAGAAATAGAGTAATCTAGATGTGAATTTTATGAATAAGATGTTAGGTTGACTCCTATCTAGGAAATTGAGAAACCAACAACGTGGTAATGAGAAATCGACCCCAATCATCGATATCGACAATCATTTTGGTGAAGATGATATCGATAATTTTATTGCTCAAGAGGATATAGATGGCTGGTTCCTAGGAAACCATATCGGTACTGATGCGATACAGTTCGATTTTATTTCTGATCTCCCACCGTTCCTTAATAACTGGGAGGGTTTCTCTGGTATACAACATGATCTAAAGAAAATTACAGAAAATACTAAATTTCCCTCTGCAAAACAGGCTCAACCCATGCTTACCTTAGAACCAATTCACTGTGAAAAATGTCTTGATTGGGTTGAGATATATTATAGGGATATCCCATATCTCCAAGGACAGTTAAACCAAATGGTAGCACAAAATTCATTGCTTGAAAGGGAAAATGAAAAATTGAAAGCCTGCGTTCGATTGAACGCTCACAGGGAAAACAAAAGGATTAAACGGTATGGTAATGTGATTATTAAAATCAACAAATTTCAACACCATCATAAATTTGGATTTATCATATGCTTCTTTATCAAATCTCTGAAATGGTAAATATTTGTTTTGAATTTTGTGATTTGATTCTATTTGAGAATCAATAAATAGATTTACTTCTGATTTTGTTTTTATTTTGAGACTAGGTACAAAATTGAAATATTCTGTAGCCAGTCTATTTAAAATTATTTATTTCTATTATTATATAAACTTTGATTTCATTTTATCTTTTTAGGTAAGCAACAACTTATTTTTAGGGATCATCCTCTATCTTGTATGATAAGAGGTAACTGATCCAAGACATGTTTAAATATCTTTTGTTTCTTGGTGCGGGGGGACATGTTTTTCCAGGTCAGATAATGGACATATAATTTTGGAAGTGATATGGGAAAGAAATTTGTTGTTGGCTTTAGACCTGTGTAAACTGTGCAATTCGTTTTTCATTGTATTCTCTTATTATTTCTATGTCATGAGATTATATTTGTGTTGATTTAGCTTTAGTCTTGTCTTCACATGATATTTCATATCGTTGATTATCTAAATGTTGTCCATGATCCGTTGGTCTAGTTTGTACCTGTGATCGATCAATTATTTAGTTATTTTTGAGTTTACTTATGATATTATATGGTTGATAACATCAATGCCCAGGATTGAGATTTCTTTCGTTCTCAACTATTGGTTATCTTGAGGTCACAGGATATTTAATTAGTTATCTTTTTGCTGTTACAAATTCACTCCAAAGCACGAAACACTTCCTTGAATTTATTTAGGAAGTATTAAGATTGTTTATGTCATAGGTTTCCACTTAATATAGGACAAACAAGAGCTCACACAATGTAGAGAGACAAACTTAGTGTTGATCAACTAGAGGTCAGTAGATGTATTGCTTTCTTTTATTTAAAGTTGTTTGTATTTGAATGAACAATGATTGCATAATTCAGACATTCATTGGCTTTGTCTATATTTGTGTTATCATCACAATCATATTCATTCAATATTTATTAGTTTAATGTTTTTAAACATTAGAAAGAGTACTGTTCATATTTGATCTTGTTTAAAAACTTTATCCTAAACAATTATTTTTGCAAGATTTTATTTAAACCTTGTAAATTGTATATAATCATTGTATATTAACACTGTTAGCCCAAAATTTTGTAATTATTATGTCAATTTTCAGAATCATAGCTTTAGATTAGTTTATTCCCTTTCATTGTTTTTAGGATCCTAGTTGGATAACGAAGCCATAAAACTCGTTAGGTTAGATCATATCAAACGGCTTGGGTTAAATAGACAACCCCAAAATGGATCTATCATTGCAGTTGATGGTGTGTCATAAATGCTTGTCAACAAATGGCACTAGAAGGAGGGCTTTAAATTCATTGATGGCATGTGGAGGACATAAGACTCCCCCAAACAATCGTTCTCCTGTCATAATGTGTATTCGCTAGAGAATAATGCTACACTTGACCCAATTACTACCTCAAACACTACCCCTGACATTCCCGTCGAACTAGTGACACCAATTCCTTAAGGGATTTACGTCCAAGAAATTCTTCACCAGTCAATCATAAAAAATCAAAGTGATTTATCCTGAATTAGACAACCTGCTAAACAACTTAATCAACCCCTTTATTTTACAAATCCCTGAGAACAACCTCAAGACATTGGTCTGCCCAAAAACCCTTTAGGTGGTTATATTACCAATTTTGTTGAAGCACTTATGCTTAGTGCTGAAGGATCTGGTATCCCACCATCCCCACCTAGTTCTTCTCCACCCTCTTCAGAAGGGGAATCCTTAGACAAAGGCAGTTCTTCATATAAACATCTCAACCTTTGACTCCACCAACTCCCATGGAAAACCAAAATAGTCCCATCAGACCTTGGCTCAGTCAAGATGTCGTGGTTGTGCCTAAACCCCAACACCCATTGCCTAAACATCCAGAGAAGTGGCTACCCAAATTTGATCTAGATTCGAAGCAATCAGCTGAGGATAACATCAAGAAATTTATGCTAGTTGTTAGACTACGGAGTGTTGAACAAGAAGATGTCGTGTGCAGATTATTCCCTTACACTTTTGAGGGGAATGCCTCAACCTGGTATTTTTCACAACAACCTTAGACCATCGTCTCCTGGAACAAGTTTGAAACCCGTTTTCTAGAAAAATTCGGAGATGATAAATCTCCAGAAGTCTTGGAAATGGAACTCTCTAGTTTAAATATGAACCCTAAAGAAAAAGTTAAAGACTTTAACCAGATATTCCTAACGCTGAAAAACAAGATCGTTGTAGATTTGATGCCTACATAAAACTTGATTATTGCATATTATACTAAGGCCCTGCATAACAACATAGCCTTATGTGTTAAAAGGTCCAAAAATGTAGTATTGATTTTGAAAGACATTCTGAGCTTAAAAGATAATCTAAGTAGTGAGGCTGAAACAACTTCATCTTCTAAAAATAAAATAGAAATTCTCACTAGGCCTTCTCAAGCTAAAAATCAACAAGAAACATTAGACTTGGAGAGTTTGCATAAATATTTCCAGAAATTATCCAATCAGGTCGTTGACTTGAAAAGACCCGCTGAGGAGGCATCTACAAGTAAAGGATGTTTCAGACCACCTTTTATAAAACCTTTTCCTCCAAACCGGCCAAACCCAACCACAAAAGGTCTAAATTTTGAAGGTCTACAGTTTTCTTTGCAAACAATATTGGAAGCACATGATAGTTCTATTTTTTCTCCCCCTCGAGAATCATGATGATACATGTGAGGAGGAAACACCTGATGAGGAGGATTCCTCTCCTCCCATTTTCAGGCACTTGTCAGACAACATCTTTCAAGAAAAAATTGAAACTGTCCATCCATATAAGAATAGACGTAAATCACAAAACAAGTCTTCACTTGAAACAAGTAAAAATGTGGTTTCAAAACAGCCAAAGAAAACTGAAACGAGACAAAACCTTGCTGCCCCAGTTTTAGAGTATGATTTAGTTAAATATCTTAAAAAATTAAGGGAAAGTATTTCATTTTGTGAATTGTTGAAATTTCCACTTATCCTACAGAAAATTATCCAAAGCATTTATGAAAATAACAAAAAGAATGATCTTATCAACAAGAAATCAACAAAAACTAACTTAAACAAAGCTAAATATGTCCCAAGTAAAAATTCATCTGAAAACCAATATAAAAGGGACACATCAGAAAAAACTGTAGAAAACTTAGATAAAGCTGGTTCAAGTACAACAATAAAAAAATCCGCAGAATTCTACCGTTTCTGCACGAAAAAATGTGCCTCCTTTTTTATTAAATTTCAAAATTTTCAATAGGAATGTACATAGCTGTATGGTTGTTTCTGACGCCTCGTCAAATGTAATGCCTTTGTCTGTGTGCCAGAAAATTAACGCTGAGGTAAATCCTTCTGATTTAAAAATCATTCAGTTATATTGAACTAATGTCAAAGTTATTGGTGAACTTAAAAACATGTTTATAAGATTATCATCTAATCCCAAGGTTGACCAAATAATTGATATTATTGTTGTTGGATCATGTTGTCATTGATGCCAATGGTTTGATTGATTGATGTCAAAGGATTGATTGATTGATGATTTATGTAATATAATATGTATTGTCCTTGATGAGAATGCATAGATGAAGATGGATCAATGAGTTGTCATTGATACATGATGAAGATTGATCGATGTGGTTCCATTGGTATATGATGCATTTTTGGAAAAATGTATAGATGACTAATTATTGTCTTATCATGATTTATAAGGTGCACAAATGGATGAACTCCAAAGTGGTCCCCTTATGGTGAAAGCCCTCACGGGAAGACGCTTTGCGGATTGAGTTATTCTAGAAGAATGGTTGGAGGACCCATGCTCTAATTATTGTATTATCGTGATTAATAAGGTGTACAAACGGATGAACTCCAAATTGGTCCCCTTATGGTGAAATCCCTCACGAGAAGACGCTTTACAGATTGAGTTATCCTAGAAGAAAGGTTGGAGGACCCATGCTTGTATGAGGAATAACGAGATGGAGATCAAGGAAATTGTTGGTGAAACTATCCTATATGGATAGTGCTTGTCATGCCATTTCTGGTGGTATGTGGAATGTCACATAACTCCTCCTGGTTTGAGAGTTATGGCCTTACGAAGATGAAGGACCCTCACATG
>ML797943.1:128477-153344 GCA_009831015.1 Picea engelmannii | reverse complement strand
AACTCAATATAAACCTATGTATGTGATCAAGGAATCATACAATAAAACACAATAAGCTTTATAGGAAAGAATCATATTACTGTATCATATTAAATGTGAAAGAGAGATCACAACCATGGCCTTGATGTCGTAAGGTCCCTTCCAACTATCCTTCGTTCCCCACACACTTCCACTCCAAGAATTTTGAGAGCATATATCTGATAATATTCACAATCTATCTTGACAAATCAAATCTCAAAGCCACTCGAACCAAGCTAACAATCCCAAGCCAAAAACAACTTAGCCAATTCCAAAAGCTCCAAATCTAACTTTCTCTATGAGAGATCCTCTCCTTTTATAAGCTGAAGATGATAAGGTGAGGAGCTTAGGATGATCCCACTAAATCATGAAAGCGAGTAAGATCCAAACCATTCAGATACCACCTCACCATGAGGTTTCTCCTTCTAGAAGATTCGATAAAACACTCATTTTTCCATGCGTAATCATTCTCGCACCCTGTCTATAGAGAAACCTACGAATAGTTCACACCCTAGCTATGATGCAGCCTATGAGAATCATGCATTCTCACACCCTAGCTATAATGAAGCCTGTGAAATTCCTTTTTTATATGGTTTTTACAAAGAAAAATGCAACTTCTTTTCTCAGAAAAAGGTCTTCTCCCTTCTTTCTTCAGGAACTTAGGCCATTGACCCCTCTGAAGACTACATATAGGTTTACATCATTAACAGTCATAGGGATGATGAAAATAATGTGTAACAGAGAGCCCCCCAAAGTATGGAGTTAGAACAAAGTGATAGCTAAAATACTTTGTCGAGTGTGTGTAGGGAACAAGGAACAATCGGTCGGAAACCTGCCAACAAACAAGGAAATACAGTACAATAATACATCATCACTGAGGTTGGCATTCCCATAATCAGAATACAAATGACTTAGAGCATAAATGCTGACATGCGAAGATCCATGTCAAGTAAGACAGGTCATGGCCACCAAACATACACTGTGGATCCATGCCGATATAACTCAAATCTGAACATAGCCACCAAAAATACACTGTGGATCTATGTGTTAACGTTTCAAATTTGAACATAGACATCAGACATACAATGTGGATCTATGCAACAGTACACTGAATATACTCCAACGCAACCTGGATCTGTTAGAAAATATCCAAGGTCTTCATCTCTGCCACTCTATAGTATGAATATAACCATGTGAATACATGTGCTGAAGTCAAACATGGTAGAAACCACTTGATTACCGATCATTAGTGTATACCATTAACAAGTGCGAGGGAAATCACCATTAATGTCAATGCCTCCCAAGGTACACTAGTACAATCCAACAAATGTGAATAAATGAGCTGAAGTCGAACACTCGGTGGAATCTCTCGATTAGGAGTCGATAATGAAAACCCATTGTTGAAAGCGAGGAAACCTGCCATTGAGGTATGCAAGTTCCAAGGTACCAATTAGTTTCTAAGTATAATTCCTGGATAATGAGTTGAAGTCGACAAGAAAAGACTCGTCACAGAAGGGCCTTAATGTATCCCACATCAATGACATGAAACAAGTAACAAGATTTGATGTAGATTAGAGTAACAAATGATTCAGGACTGACTCAGGGATGGCCGATGCAATAGAAGGCTTAAAGACTGCAGAAATGGCTGACACAACAGAAGGCTTTTCGGGTTGAGCTTCATTTTGAACATATTGATGACACGACAATTGTCTTGGAAACACTGACTCAACAACAGGGATCACAGACCAATTTGTGGTCTTATAAAGGAGTATGATCAGGAGACAAGTGGATTTTCCAACCTAGACACAAGGCCAGTGAAAGGGTGTCATGTTCAAAAGTGACTCTTCCATGGAATATAGGTTTAGACATATTTCTTTCCCAATTTTTTCCCCCACCATTTCTGGCGAGTACCTCTTTATTTTTACGCAAGCTTGTGGAAGATAACATATGCTTGTTGATGTAAGCTCATCCTTCAGACGAGTCCCTCGGAGTATGTTTAACGAACCCTAAGAAGGAGTAGTTCGGTCCCATATGGGCCTTTCGATGTTTGTTTAACGAGTCCAAAGAAAGAAAACTTAGGGGTTTTTCATGTTTACAGAGTCTAAAAAACACTTAAAGAGAACTCTCTCAGTTCATTTTTCGTAAATTAGTCTGATGAGACCCAAAAAGAGATAAACTATCGCTCAACATAAATTTTCTTCAAATACTTTAACGAGCGTGAAAAGAACAAGATCGCTTGACAATATTTTCATGTTTAGAGAGTCTAAAAAGAGATTAAAGGGAACTCCAGTGGGTTCCTTTTTCGTATAACCTTTACGAGTCCGAAAAAGTGATAAAATTATACTTAGTTACATTCTCATTGATTTACGAGCATGAGAAAAAACAAAAACTAATCTCAGGATTGTTTTCATTTTTATGCAAGCTTTAAAACAAAACAAAACTATGCTTGGACCTGGTTTCATTTTTACAAAATCTTGAACAAAGGAAACTATGCTTGAGGTAAGTGGTTTCATTTTTACACAAGCTTGAACCATGGAAAACTATGCTTGGACTTCCCAATGCATAACACATGGATGGTTGGTACTTAGCCCCCAGTTTAAGAAACTAGTGGCTCTACTTCAACATGAATTCCAGAGGCTGAAAGTATTACCCCCCAAGCTTCGTTTCATCCAATGAAAAAGGCGGAGGAAATTAAGCTTCAAATACTAGACGAAGGACTTGACTCAAATAGAGAGGGGGAAAAACTATTTCATTTTTTTAGCAAGATTGATATAGAAGCAAGAACTATGCTCGTAACCTCTGTTTCATTTTTTAATGAGGTTTCCTCAGAGACGAAAAAACTATCCTCGTAGTCTCTCTTATTGATCATGGGTTCCAAGAGGAAAATGCTCCAGAATGACACCATTTCAAGGGAAAAAACTCGGTCATGAATTCCAAGAGGTCTTCACTGGAAGGAAGAAACACACTTTGGAAGGACACCATGTTGAGGGTCATTACAGGAGTAAAGAGATCAAGCTCTAACAACCCTATCGAAGAGATCACCATGTCAACTACTATATCTAAGTCATCAAAATTTGAAACCATGGGCGACAATGCCACATAATGGACCTATGGCAGGGGTGATACCGTATTCATATAAGAACCATTTAGGGAGGCAATCCAGTTAGGGTTAATGAATGAAAGTTGATCAACAGTCACAATTCGTCCATCGTGAGGGAAATATATCACACGAAAAAGAGTGGACACAATAGTTTTCATGGCATATACATAATCTCTCCCAGGGAGTAAAGAAAAATCTAAGGGATCTTGGACTACCATGACATCAACGAAGATAGTTTTCCTTCCCAAAGTTACAGGAAACTAAGGAAGAGTCCCTAAAGGTTGACTAGTTATTCTGTTAAAAGATAACAAATTTTGTGTAACCGGTAAAAGAGGAGGATAACCCAAAGATTTCCAAGCAATAGAGGAAAAAATACTAACTAACAAACCTTCATCTATCAGTGTCTGAGGAACGTCTAAACCAAAAAACTACACTGTAATCTGGAAAGGAATGTGATAGGGAATACGAGGTCTAGTTAGCAAACCCCAATCAAAATGGACGGCCTCATAACTTGGAGGGGGTTCCATGGGAGAAGAAGGAATAGCCCCTGGCATGGTAGATTCTGTATCAATGAGAAAAACATGGGCAGTATTGGGTTTACTCTCTAGCGGGAGAGTAGGATCGACTGATGGAGATATCAAATCGACCACGTGGGTTTTATTCTCCAAGGGGAGAATGGGGTCGATAGGTGGAAACAGATCGACTGCTTGGGTTTCACTCTCGAACGAGAGAGTGGGGTCGACCGACGATGGTATCGGATCAACCACTTTGTTAACACTCTCTAAAGCGAGAGTGGGATCGACCGACGATGGGATTAGATCAACCACTTTGTCAACACTCTCTAAAGGAAGAGTGGGATTGATCGAAAATGGGATTGGATCAACCACTTTGTCAACTAGTTCAATTAAGGATGTGACTAGATTGACCACTTGATCAACCAGACTGGCCAACGGGGGATCCATATTGATTATTCCATCAACTACAGGTGGGTTGAGAGAAATATTGCGATAAGCAGTTGGAAGTTGAGGCTGTGAAACAATCATGTCTTCCAGTAATTTCGAGGCTTCGTCCATACGAGGGAAAAGGTGAGTGATATGACTCCCTTTGCATAACATGCACGGGAACTTGACTCTACTTTTCTTCTTCCCAACGGTATCTTGACTAGTCGATGAGAAGTCATCAACATGTTGTTTAGATGCTAATGACATGGGTTGGCGAGGGTGCGTAGACCATACTTCCATAAACTTGGATAGACCAGGGCAATCCTTAAGAAGATGGCTACCCTTATAAAGTCTGCAAGGGTACTTGGGCTTATGAGTTGTTTGGGTGATCTTGACATCACCAACACTCCCAGCACGATTAAAAATAACTGGTTACTTTCCAACATGTTTGACAGTGGTTGGGGGTTTTGACCCTTGTTTATCTTTCCTCTTATTAATATTTCTTTTCTTCTTCTTCTTATTCACTGAGTTACTAGATTCAAAACTTGCACTCGACAAAGAATATGAAACGGAAGGCGACCTTGCAAGCAAATAAGGTGAAGAATACCTTACTGGTGAAGAAGGTGAAGGATCAACATGAGGTTGATGTTCTTGGGGGGAAGTGATTATGACCAAAGCACTTACTACATTCGAAATTACCTGAGTGGAAAACAACCATATCAGTAATCCAATTGTGAGATCTGGAAGGCTCAAAGTAGTGATGTGAGGAGGACCAATGTTTCTGTAAGAAGGAAAAACAAAAGGTTCCTCTGGAGCAGAGGTTCCTTCATTGGTCATTTTGGGAACTGACGCCATATAAAACAAATCCAACCTAGAGTCTTCTAGGGGAAACAAACAACACACGCTAAAAATCTAGTAATAAAGAAAGAAAACAAAACCTTCTCACAATGAGGACACTAGTTGGTGATGAAATCCAACATCACAAAAACAAAGTAAGAAGGGGCTAAGATAGAGCGGGTGGAAAAGTTACGTTGATGACCTGCTTAACGGACTTACACCCTGGTGCAAGCTCCCACACATAATAGTGGTTATACCCTCCAAGGAGCCCGAGCGAGTTTGGCCAACGTCAATTCTAGGTACTGTGAAGACTTGCCCCTCCACAGTCACCTTGTGTAAAGACCCTAAAGAGATAGGCCACTAAGGTTACCAATCACTACAGTGATGCCTGGGGGAATAGTCGATAGTCTGATCCATGTGCAAGGGAAGGGTATCTAGCCCGAAATCAACTTGAGAGGCTTCCACTCATCATTGTGGGTATACCTTCAAGTGACCCACATAATACGTGAAATCTCTACACCGATATCAGTAGAGCAGGGTGAGTAACTCTGTCAACCTCGATGCGACCTCTAGTCTGACCCTTGTGTGAGAAGGGCTTCCTAGAACAAAATATTGTTAATGGAATTTGACACTCCCTATCTCAAGATACTATTGTGTGTTTTGTACTTTGGAGAGTGTGTCTCATTGCCTATTCCAAAGCTCTAGCCTAGCTAATGTTGGTGTATAAGAGCCCAATAAAAAGTTACTAGTTAAATTTTAAAATTTTGCAATATTATTAGGGGTTGTTGTTACTCAAGAGGACATAGAGATGAAACCAATGTTGTATGAGACTCTGACCCAAAAATGCATAAGTAGGAATGAAATATACAAGTTTCATTCGATGAATCCTATTTACGGGAGGGATAGAGAAATTTTCCGGAATAGCATGAACTATAATGCACGAGTCTTTAAGATGCAATATCAAACAATCACTAGCAATGCAAATTTTCTATTCATGTTTTTTCAATATTCAAATGCCACTATTTTCGAATAACAGGTTGCTTCAAAAGAAAATGTTTTTAATTTTAATTAGAAACCAACAAGAGAGATGGGACTAAAAGAGTAAGCAACCAATGAAAACAAAAATCAATCGCAACAACACTCCAAGAGGGTCTTTCAATGAAGACAAAAATAATCAAATTGACAAAACGGGTCTTTTCAAATGCATATGGGTATACGTGCCCAAGTAATAAACAATTGAAAGAAAACAATCAATCACAAATTTTTGACCAGTGGAAGACTCTTGGACCGAACAAGCACTCAGATACTAAGATCGGAGATTATGCCCTTGTTCGAAGAAAAAGGGTTAAGCAGTAAAAGTTGAGACAAATTGAACAAAGAGGGCTTTTGATTTCCGAAAGCCAATCATTTACGGGGTCTGAAGCTAAGAAAAATACAATCAATGACCAAAGAAGTTCCTCCTAGACACACAAACAAGTCTGGGTATCTCAAGACATAAAAGGCTTAAACCAAAAAAAATTGCAAGAGGGTTCGCAAGCTGGAAGTGTATCACATTGCGAGAATCTAAGATTCTCGTAGGCTAAACAAAGGTTGACTGTGAGGGGTTTGCACTGGAATTAACACTAGGGTGTGAACTTAGGTGATTCTCGCAGGCCACTAAAGGGTACAATGCGAGAATGCATGTAAACAAGCAAAAATTGGAAAAAGGACTAAATTTTTGAGGGAACTTCTAGACCTAGGGAGTCAGTGAGGGTATTCTCAAGACTCAGAGATTGATGGGAATGAGAAATGGTAGGTCAAGAACAAATGGCCAAGCAAAAACCAATAAAAACCACTAAAAATGGGTATGATCCCCAGTGGAGTCACCAATTTTGTTATCGGATAAATCGTTAGGTGCAGACACTAACTGATCTCCCTAGATCCACCTAGATCTAGAAAAAATCACACCAGAACATGATGCTTTCCTTAAGTTTTAAATATTCAATTTACTAACTAAAGAGGGATAGGTGACATACCATTTAAGCATCGCTTCCTCTCGTTATCTCCATCCTAGCTTTGTTCCAATGCTCATACAATGATGAACCTGCAAAAGAACGCAACCAACCAAAGTGATAGTAATAGCATGAACTCAATATAAACCTATGAATGTGATCAAGGACTCATACAATAAAACACAAGCATCTTTATAGGAAATAATCATATTACTGTATCATATTAAATGTGAAAGAGAGATCACAACCATGGCCTTGATGTTGTAAGGTCCCTTCCAACTATCCTTTGTTCCCCACACACTTCCACTCCAAGAATTCTAAGAGCATAGATATGATAATATTCACAATCTATCTTGACAAAGAAAATCTCAAAGCCACTCGAACCAAGCTAACAATCCCAAGCCAAAAACAACTTAGACAATCCCAAAAGATCCAAAGCTAACTTTCTCCATGAGAGATCCTCTCCTTTTATAAGCTGAAGAGGATAAGGTGAGGAGGTTAGGATGATCCCACTAAATCATGAAAGCAAGTAAGATACAAACCATTCAGATGCCACCACACCATGTAAGTTTCTCCTTCTAGAAGATTTGAGAAAACGCTTGTTTTTCCACGTGTAAGCATTCTCGCACCCTGCCTATAGAGAAACCTGTGAACAGTTTGCACCCTAACTATGATGCAGCCTGCGAGAATTAGGCATTCTCGCACCCTAGCTATAATGCAGCCTGCAAACTTCCTTTTTTATATGGTTTTTACAAAGGAAAATGCAACTTCTTTTCTTAGAAAAAGTTCTTCTCCCTTATTTCTTCAGGAACTCAGGCCACTGACCCCTCTGAAGACTACAGATAGGTTTACATCATTAATAGTCATAGGGATGACAAAAATAATGTGTAACACATGGCTATTTTTCTATAGACTCATCTCATTTATGTCTTCCAGAAAATGGACAACCCAACAAGATCAAAATAAACAGGGAATGTTACCTTAAGTACACTGTGACAGATCTAAATGACCCAAATCATGCTTTTATTACTGCTGCAAATTCGATTGAGATGTAGGGAATGAATAATTTTTTTGGTAATTTCATGACTGAAATTTCCTCTATCACCGACCCAGAACAACGATATGAAGTAACAACATATACTCAAGAAACAACTTCACCAAGTACACCAAAAATTGCTATTGACGAAAAAATATGGTCCTTATATTTTGATGGATCCAAATCCCAGGAAGGAGCAGGTGCTGGTTGTGTGCTTATCGATCCCACAGGTAACAAAAAATTTATTTCCTGTTGATTGGAGTTTGAATGTACTATAAACACAACAAAATACGAAGCGCTTCTGTAGGGACTAAGGAAAGCATTGGATATGGACGTGAAAAAACTGGTAGTATTCGGTGATTCTAAAATTTTAGTCAGACAGGTAAGAAAGGAAATACATTGTTTATCATCACATTTGAAGAATTAGAAAACTAAGGCATGAGGATTAATGCACAAATTTCTAACATTTAATATAAATTCCATTCCTAGGACAAGTAATTCGGAAGCTAATTTGCTAGCTAATGTTGCTTCTAAATTGTTTCCTGCTGAAGGTCTTTCTCCTAATGCATTCTCAATCGAATTGTTATTCAGGCCATCGATTCCTGACAACATAAAAACTGATGATTATCTGATGATGATCAATATATCATGAATTTTTTTCATATGGAAGACACCTTCTAGGACGCAGTAATCGATGAAAGCACTCATGACGAAAATCTCTGAGATTTCACGGTAATATCCGATCCTCGATCTCCATAATCATCATTTGAGCTGGTAAAATCTATCTCCAAATATTTTGTTAGATTAGAGAAATTTTATGACCTACATGACAAGTTTAGAGGGGTAGTCAATTGAAAAACAAACAATTCTTCTTTGCTGTACGAAACTGTAAATTTAGGAACGCGAGATAGTCCTCAAAATATCAATCTGGGAAAAGGGTGTTCTGAACAAGAAAAACTTTCTTTTATAAAATTGTTCAAAGAATTTAAATATATATTTGATTGGATGTATGACGATTTAAAGACTTTGGACCCAAACATAATACAACATGTAATTCCTATAAAACCCCAAACCCAACCTTTTCAACTAAAATTGAGGAAAATGCATCCGAAATTGGAACCCACCATAAAAATGGAACTAAATAAATTACTCACTACAAAGATCATTTTTCGAGCTAGGCACACCCAATGGGTATCTAACTTAGTCCCTATAAGGAATAAGAGTGGAGAAATTCAACTTTGTCTCGACTTTTGCAATTTAAACCGAGCTTCTAATAAAGACAATTATCCCGTTCCTCCAATGGAACAAATTCTGCAACAGTATCTAGTTCTGAAATACTATCTTTATTAGATGGTTTCCCAGTATATAACCAAGCCCTTATGTCTCATTAAGATCAATTGAAAACCACTTTTCATACCCCATGGGGCACCTACACCTATAGAAAAATGCCTTTCGGATTGATAAATGTCAGTGCCACTTTCCGGAGGGAAATGGACATTGATTTTCGTGGCCTTATTAATCATTCAGTTGTGGTCTATCTGGACGATGTCACCGTCTTTTCCAAAAACAAGAAAGATCACCTGTATTATCTTAGGGTTGTGTTAGAACGATGTCGCAAGTTTGACATTTCACTCAATCCTAAAAAATCAATCTTTGCAGTAGAACAAGGGAAATTGCTTCGGTTTATAGTTTCTAAGGATGGAATGATAATTGATCTTGAAAGAACCCAAGCCATTGCCAACCTTCTCCCTCCTTCCAAAAAGCCTATGCAATCCTTTTTGGGTAAAATCAATTTTGTGAGACGATTTGTCCCAAGTTTTTCTGAGATGGTTAGACCTCTACCAAATATGATTAAAAATGATGTTTTATATAGGTGGGGCCCACAAGAGAGTCAAGCTTTTGATTCTATCAGAAAATCCATAGTTGAGGCACTTTCCCTAATGAGCCCTGATTTTTTCCAAGATTTTACATTATATACTTTTTCATCTGACAGATCTTATGCCGTTGTACTCACATAGAAAAATACTGAAAGCAATGAGATACCCATGTCATTTATGAGGTCTTCATTTAAAGGAGAAGAACTATATTACGCCGCGATAGATCATCAAGCGTACACTATGTTTAAAGATGTGAAACATTTCATGTATTACCTATTAAAATCCAAGACAAAAAAGTTGTTCCTTACCTAGCTGTGAGAAATCTGTTAGTGCAGAAAGAGATGGGAGAGAAAAGGGAAAATTGGATGACATCACTTCAGGAATATAACCTCGAAATAGTACTTTCCCAAATCGTTAGAGGTCAAGGCATTTGTAAAATGGTGGCTGATTCAGTTGAGAGGTTAGAAAGGAAAATAAATACATCAATTGTAGATCAACATGATGAAAAACAAATCTATTGTGCACAAACTAGGACTAGTTCATGGTATGAGACTATCATATTTTATCTGCTGCACATATTTTCTCCTCGTAATATCGATCCTAAAAATAGAAGAGAACTGAGACTTAAATATGCATATTTCCAGTTAATTAATGATATATTATGTTGAAAGAATTTTGATGGTGTTTTTTTGTGTTGTTTAAAAAAAGAGGAATCTGAAAGGGTGTTGGCTGAACTTCATTCTGGTGATGTTGGTAGTCATTTTGGTGGAGATACCATTGCCCACAAAGTGATAAGGGCTGGATACTATTGGCCTACCTTGTTTAAGGATGCTCATAATTTGTCCCACAAGTGTATAATCTGTCAAAAGGCTGTAGGGCGTGTGAAAAAGGCATCTTTTCCTTTGCAACCTGTTACAGTAGACACACCTTTTCAGCAGTGGGGCCTAGACATTATGGGACCAATTAATCCCCCCTCACAAAATCGAAAGTACATTATCACGGTAACATACTATTTTACGAGATGGTATGAATATTTACCATTAAAAGTTGTTAATACAAATCAGGTAGTGTCATTTTTGAACTCCCATATTATCACTCGATTCAAAATGCCTGAATGTCTAGTTTTTGACAATTCTTATTATATTTCTTCCTTAGATATGGATGTTTTCTCTCTGGAGAAAGGGATTAAACTAAATTACACTGCCATCTATTACCCTCAAGGGAATGGTTGTTGGATTACTGAGAGGGGGGGGGGGTGAATCAGTAATAGAGAAATTTAATCCTTTTTAACCATATAATTCAAGTGTTATATCAATGAAGCATTATCATCCAATAAATGTAGAGTAAATAAGAAATGAACAAATGAACAAACATACACATACACAATACACTAGTGTTTTACGTGGAAACCCAAATCGGGAGAAAACCACTGAATTCTTTTTATTATATGTATTAAAGAATTACATTCATTGGAAGCACCAACTTCCTTTGTTTTCCAACTGCAACTAGAAGGAGGCTCCAACCCCCTAGTTTCTTAGGCTACAACTTGAGGGAAGATCCAACTCCCCAATTCTCTGGCTACAGCTAGAAGGAAGATACAACCCCCTATGTTCTCCAGCTACAACCGGAAGGTGGCTACAACCACCTGTCCTTGCCCCTTCCTGCCACCCTAAAGTAGAATTAGAATGATGGAACCATTGCCAACCTGTCACTGTGAGATATACCGCTATAAACCTGTACCAATAAATTTGAACCATGCATTAACCTTTACCTCAACCTGTAATCAACCTGTACCATAAACAAGTGCATTAACCATGCACCAACTTGTACCAAATAACTTGTAATCAACCTATACCATAAACAAGTGACAACCATGTACTAATTATGTACCAATCATGTGTCAACTACTCATCTACTATGACTCATCAATATGTACCAACATCATCAACTATACACCTCATGTATGTGCCAACTCATCAACTGCTTGTCTCAACCATGTACTCAATATGTACCTCAACTAAAATCCCTCATCAATTTCATCATCCAAATATGATTTGTAGCTCTTTAATAGACTTGGTTTATATGATCACATTCCTGCAAATCATCCTTAAATTCAACAACAAGAGACTAGCATTTTCATCAAACTTTTCTTTAGTCTCACATGCCTAGTTTTGGATTAGTCAACAACCCTAACTTGAAGTAATCATAAATTTGTACTTGTAATGTATACATATATGAAACTGATACACAAAATTCTTTAGTTTGTTTATGCAATTCCTTCAGGTGTCACTACTTGGAACCTCTCAGAAAAGGATTTATAGAAAAAATGGCATACCTAGTTGAATTCTGGCTTATTCTAGAGAGAGACCTTGTAGAGCGTGCCCCACACATAATATTTGTTGAATTGATATGAAACTATTAAAAAACATACTGCATAATGTACCCTAACCAACACATTTGGTTTCACTGAATTTGGATCTGTTATCAATAAGTTATGACGTTTTTACTTGAAACACCTATTTTTGACTAGTTTCAGGACTAGCCAAAAACCCTATTTTCCACGGAGTGTAACTCCAAAAATACAATAACCCACAAGATGAATTTTTTACCACAGATAATTGGATATGTTTTCTCAATGGGATAACAATTTAAAAATCTGACTCATTATATAAAAAAATTTATAGCGAAAATGGTGAGATGACCTGTAAATAACATACCTTAGAAAGCACCATCAAAATAATTTATCCTTCCTTGCATTGCGGCCTTCTTTTCTTCACCTTCCCTATGAATTTAGGCCTAGATATCCTTGGTTACCTCAGAAAGCTATAGATATTAAATATTCTCAAGTGTTATTAAAATTAGATAGCCTTGCCTCTTATTTATACTCTCCAAGTAGCTTCCTTAAAAACATCTTCTAGGTCACTTGGCCCCACTTTCCTTATTTTAGGGTTAACCCGCTTCTAATTTATCCATTAAATTTATTATTGAAATAATTTATTTTGTATTCACTTTGAATTATAATACACTCATTACTTCACTTTATTATTTACCTTTTAAAATCTCTTAAACCACTTTGACTACTTTGACCTTTTGGGGCTTCTAGATGAAATATGAGGGTCCTCCAACTTCATAAGGATATAACTCTCAAACAATGAGGAGTTATGTGATGTTCCACATACCACCAGAAATGGAATGACATGTACTATCCATATAGAATAGTATTATCTAAAAATATATCATAACTCATACTATTATCCATCAAATAAACTTGGTTCCATTACCCAATCCCGGGGTCTCCAACTTATCATGGCCATAACTCTCTAACCGTGAGGAGTTATGTGACGTTCCACATACCACCGGGAATGGAATGAAAAGAACTATCCATATAGGATAGTTTACCTGATGAATTCATTGTCCTTAATCTCATTAATACACAATTAATCATGGGTTCTCTTACTCCGCAAAGCATCTTCCCGTGAGAGCTTTCACCATAAGGGGACCACTTTGGAGTTCATCCATATTTACTTCTTATCAACAATGACAAGACAATAATGAGTCATATTTACATCAAAAAATATTGAGTCCATTACCCAAACCTTTGTGCTGTGGGGATTTCTTCAATGGTTGAAATCAATGACAACCGACCTTAATCAACAATGGTTTGGCTGAGTCAACAAATAAGAATCTGATCAAGATTATAAAAAGGAGTGTGTCAGAAAACTACAAGAATTAGCATAATGCATTGTACAAAGAACTTTGGGCTGATAGGGTAGCTCCAAAAGACTCCATTGGTAATTATCCTTTCTTCCTTGCTTATAGAAGAGAATCCATCCTCCCTTCACATGTCTTGCTCCCTTCTCTACAATTGTCGCAGAAAGTTGAAGAAGAGGAATGTCCTCCTCTAGAAAATTGGATAAACTCTCTCTTAAAATTGGAAGAGGTAAGTACGCAAGAAAAACATAAATTGGATCAACACCAACAAATTGTAAAGAGTTGGTTCGATACAAGTTTATCCTCTGAAAGAAATTTCAATGTAGGGGATTTGATGCTCAAATGGGACAAAGCGCACGAGAATAAAGAAGAACACACCAAGTTCAAAAACCTATGGTTGGGGCCTTTTGTCATTTCTGAAAAATTGGGTCCTAGTTCTTTTTGGCTACACAACCTAGAGGGACATCTAGATACTTTTCCAATGAATGACCAATATCTGAAAAAGTACTTCACTTGAGAAAATCAAACCCACCCTCTTGTAAATATTTCAATTCAGATTTTCTTTTTTTGATTTTGGTTCTTTTCATTTTGTGTGATTTTTTTTATGTTTTCTGGAAGATGATATTTGAATCATCAATTCATTATCGAAGGGAATTTTATTTTTCATTAGCAACAATTGAGAACAATTCGAAGCATCTAAAATCAGATCAGTTACGGTAAGTTTTGTCCAGTCATTGTTCCCAGTTTTCAATTAAATATCAGGGAAATACGATTATCTTTAAAAGTTCTAATGCCATCCCTGTTTTAAAGAAAAAAACTCACAGTGCTTTCCCATCCCAGAGATGTTTTCTTAACTGAAATCTAAATCTCCAAATTACGATAAAAGTTACAAGTCTCTAAAAAAACGAGAAAATATACTTAAAGATTGATCCTATCATTGGCTGGCTGTGATATTTTCAGTATCACCCCACTCTCGTGATATCACAAAGTTTTTGAAAATATTATAAACATTCTTAGAGAGTTGGTAGCACTGTAATGTGTGGGAATTGTGTGTAAACCCGTTGGGATTGTGAACAAGTCTGATGGCATCAGTTAAATGCACACATGATACCAAGACAACTTCACCGTGGTATTGAACAGGCCTGATGGAAGTGAAGCAATGTCGGGTTCGAAGATCCTCAAGTATGTTTTGAAAATTAGATTAGATGACATGATGCTTTTATCACAAATGGACAAACTCTTGGATGAGATAGGAGTACAAGAGTGGGTTAAATGACATACCTGCCGAGGCTATAGATGCTTGGTGGAAACAATGGCCATGTCAATAGTATTGGAGTTATATGTATAAACATCACTACCCCTATGATCTAAACGAGGTACCATATTACAATTTTTGGACAGAAATTCATCCAACACTATGACTGTGTTATTTTTTCCGAGTTATTGTCAAAATGATTGATCTGTCATTCAATTGTTTCTAATAATTATTGTTGAGTCATATGTTCCTTGATATAAATTCTGAATGATACAAAGATAACTACTTTTCCCAGCGTGTCACCATTGTTGGCAGCCAAATATTCTTGTCAAATTTTATCATGGTTAAATGTCATTGCCAAGGGATAAAATTTTCTATAGCTACCTCCTCCTTACAAACATTTCTATCTTTTTTGGGCTTTGAAAAGATTGATTGGCATAGATGTGTGTAAGAGTTCATCATTTTTAATATATCATTTGTTTTGTTCAATTTCATGACTGAAAGCATGAAATTAGAACAAAATTTGGTTCGAGTGGTCATTATATAGTTTGTGATTTTTTTTGTTTCTTTTGAAATTGGAATTACACATAAAGGGAATCTATATTTTTATGAACCTTAAATTTTGTAATTCTATCTTTTTCATTTTTTGATCCATTACCATAACACTTGAGTTATTTACCTTGGGAGATATGACTTAGTCATTTTTATCTTTAATTATATGGTTTTTACATTTGACATCTGCTTGACTACACAACTAGCGGAACTTTGGGTTAATTCAAAATATGAATCCTACTCCTAGCAATCGTATCATGATCTTGTCATCCTGGTACAAGACTGACACACTTACCTTCAAACATCATCCCTTCAACTTGCATAGCTCAGGCTTGCATTCATTGCTTCAAGAGGTAAGTTGTGGTTCTTTGGGTTTGGCATTCATTTCTTAGAATGGTTTCCTATCCTGCGCATCCTCTTGTTATTACCCACTCAAAGATCCAAATGTTTGTTATGGTAGCCTCCTGAATCCTTATGTATTAGGTTCCTCCCAATTGTGAAGACCTCTTCCTACTTTTTGTGTGTTGGAGAAAACAACCCACCTCTCACTACCCTTGTTGTTTGTATGTGAGCATATCAATGGCGTCTGTGGTAAGAATCAAACCCAATGGTTCACAAGCCCTCCTCTCTCATGACGATGCCATGGATAACATTGTGGAACATGGCTAGGATGTTTTCATCAGATGGTTTGAGGGTTTCAACCTCACTGTGGCCCAAGCTTTGAATCAAACTTTTGATGGCACCAAGGATAAGATTAGGGATTTGTATCTAGAGGTGACAGAGTATTCCATCGTAGAAGCTATATTACTATCCCAAGAGGGAGATAGATGGTTCAAAAATTCCAAAGTTGAAGGCGTGCCTTGACATTTACTCATGGCCTCCAAGAAATCATTTTCTTGCCCAAAAGCTACAAAAATTTCTCTTTTCAAACCTCAATGGCATGATTTGCTCTTAATACTGAAGGAATTTATTACCTGTGAAGGTAGACATGTCCTGGTATTCTTGTATCATGTCCACTTGCTCATGGTTTTTTTAGGTTTCAAGTTGAATGTGTCTTTTTATCTGCACAGGAGTTTACAAAAAATGGATAAGTTCTACCAGAGGTAGAAATTAAACTCACAGTCAAGCTTGTTTCACCATCGCCTCATCCGAATCCTTGTGGTTTCACATCTTTCTAAGACTGGGAATAGTTGGGGAAATTTCTTGTTTAGGAATAATTTTACCCTACCTGGAAATGAAATAGAATCACCTCTCCATCTCAATAAAAACCCTAGTCCCTGTCGATCTAACCCTACTATCGAAAAATTGTGTGTTAATCTACAAGAATACCATGTGTCCACATATCAAACCTCTATTTCTACCTAGAAGCCATCGGGAAATAAGGCACGATGTGATTTCATGCTCATAAAGTCATTAGAAGAGGTTTTAGATGTGTTTAAAGACAAGATTCTTAATGTTCCTCCCCATGATCCGATTCAGGTTGTTTTAAACAAATCAATTGTCAAGAAAAGGGTAGGCATAAGAAACAGAGTAATCTAGATGTGAATTTTACAAATAAGATGCTAGGCCTCCTATATAGGAAATTGAGAAACCAACAACGTGGTAATGAGAAATTGACCCCAGTGATCGAGATCGAGATCGATGATAATTTTGATGAATATGATATCGATAATTTTATTGCTCAAGAGGATGTACATGACCGGTTCCTAGGAAACAATATCGGTACTGATGTGATACAGTTCAATTTCGTTTCTAATCTCCCACTGTTCCTTAAGAACCAGGAAGGTTTCTCTGGTATACAACACGATCTGAAGCAAATTATAGAAGAGACTAAATTTCTCTCCGCAAAACAGGCTGAACCATTGCCTACCTTAGAACTAGTTCACTGTGAAAATTGTCTTGATTGGGTTGAGAGATATTACAGGGAAATCCCCTATATGCAAGAACAGTTAAACCAAATGGTAGCACAAAAGTCATTTCTCGAGAGGGATAATGATGAATTGAAATCTTGTATTCGATTGAACACTCACAAAGCAAACAAGAGGATTAAACGGTCTGGTAATGTGATTATTAAAAACTCAACAAATTTCAACACCATCATAAATTTGGATTTATCAGATGCTTCTTTATCAAATCTCTGAAATGGTATTTTTTTTTTGATTTTTGTGATTTGATACAGGACAAATAGGATCTCACACAATGCAGAGAGACGAACTTAGTGCTGATCAGCTAGATGTTAGTATATGTATTTCTTTCTTTTAATTAAAGTTGTTTGTATTTGAATGAACAATGATTGCATAATTCAAACATTCATCGGCTTTGTTTATATTCGTGTTATCATCACAATCACATTCATTCAATATTTATTAGTTTAATGTTTTTAAACATTATAAAGACTACTGTTCATATTTGATCTTGTTCATTTTTTTTTATCCTAAACAATTATTTTTGCAAGATTTTACTTAAACTTTGTAAATTGTATATAATCATTGTATATTAACACTATTAGCTCAACATTTTGTAACTAGTATGTCGATTGTTAGAATCATATATTTAGATTAGTTTATTCCCTTTCATTGTTTTTAGGATCCTAGTTGGCTAACAAATCCATACAACCCTTCAGGTTAGATCACACCAAATGACTTGGGTTAAATAGACAACCCCAGACCCGATCTATCCTTCCAGTTGACGGTGTGTCATAAATGCATGTCAACACCATGTAAATGATCCATATACAACATCATAATATATAATCGATCATATGTCACATATGCATAAATGAAATACTCAAACCAATATAATCCACTCCTTGACTCAATCTAGAGTCCAAGGAGGTCCATTGATTCCATTGACATCCACAATCTGTCAAGTGTCTTGCACACTTAGGGAAAACTCGTCAATAGAATATGTCAATACACATATATCAATAACATCAAATCATAATCATCAAAATTATCATAAAGATCCATAGAAGAAATATACAATCATGTACTATAACTGGATCACTTTCACACAATTTTCCTCAAATAATAATTCAATAGCTTGTGCTCGCAAGAGTGGGATGTTACAGGATTGTCTTGAAATAAGAATGAATGGATCCTGTAACTTGATTCTTTACAAAAGGATTTCTTCACTCACATAACTCTGTCTCCTGTGTTATTTCAAATGTGTCATCTCTTCTGAGCTTCAATTAAGGTTCTTCCTTATGAGATTTGGGTTTATACTAGATTCTTATGCACCCTGTTGACATCAATGACAATATCATATCACTGTGTCCAACATTCCCCCCCTTTAGCATTGACATAAACCTTTTCTTAGAAATATTTTTATTTCTGATGCTTATCGATTTCCTCCCCCTTTGATAGCAATGATAGAGGGGATATTTCTTCTCTCCCCCTATGGAAATGCTCCCCCTTACCATGTGGCCCTTTTCTTCTGATACAATTTTTATGGTTTTTAATGAGGTATGTGAATTACTCCCAATTTTTGTCGAAGATTTTCAAAAGTAATCCCGTGAAAAAGTTTTGTGAATATGTCTGCAATTTGTTCTTTGGTGTCCACATACACTATTTTAACCACCTTTTGGGTAAACTGATCTCTTAGGAAATGGTATTTAATTGGAATGTGTTTGGTTTTAGAATGAATTACTGGATTTTTAGATATACTTGTGGCACTAGTGTTATCACAATTAATATTAATGGGATCATCATATCTTATTTGTAAATCTTCTAATGTTTGCTTCATCCAAAGAATTTGTGTTCAACAGGATGCAACATAAATGTATTCTTCCTTTGTTTTGAATAGTAATGTGGATGTTTGTTTCTTACTTAGCCATGCTACCAAACATTTTCCTAAAAAAAATGCTCCTTCATTGGTTCTTTTCCTATCATCTATATTACCGACCCAATCAACATCAGTGTATGCTGTTAGATTGAAGTCTTTATCTTTTGGATACCATAGTCCAAGTTCTAAGGTTCATTTAAGATATCTAGATATTCCCTTTACTTATTTTAAGTGAGTTTGTTTAGGTGCGGATTGAAATCTCCCTATGATTCTTACAACCTACATGATGCCAGGTCTTGTTTCTGTTGAATAGAGTAGACTTCCAACCATTGATTTGTACATCGTTTGGTCCACTTTTGGTGAGTCATCTTCTAGGCTTAGTTTACATCCAGTGACCATGGGAGTACTCATAGGTTTACTGTCTTCCATTTGGAATTTATTTAGAATTTCTTTGATATATTTGGGTTGGGAAACAGATATTTATTTTTCTGTTTGAGTTACTTGTAAAACTAAGAAGAAGGACAATTCTCCCAGCATATCAAATTATTCTTGCATTTTGGTTGCAAAATTTCTTCTTAGTATAGTAATAGTACTTCCAAATATGATGTCATCTACATATAACACCACATCAATCATGTTTTGATCCTAAATTTTGATGTATAATTTGTTGGCATTAGTCCCTCTCTTATATCCTTGTTTTTGAAGGTATTGATCATGCCTTGAGAACCATGCTCTGGGGGCTTGTTTAAGACCATACAGGGAATTTTTTCGATTGCACACATAGTCTCGATTTTATGTTAAAATGAATCCTTCTGTTTTCTCAACATAGAATTGTTCTTCTAGTGTTCCATTAGGGAATGCTGACTTGACATCCATTTGATAGATTTTGAAATTTATGAAGCATGCAAATGCAAGGAACATTCTGATGGCCTCAAGTCTTTCTACTGGAGAAAAAATATCTTCAAAATCAATACCTTCCACTTGGGAATATCCTTTGAAAACTAATATGAATTTTTTATTTATAATCTCCCCATTTTCATTTAGTTTGTTCTTGAAGATCCACTTGGTTCCTACCACGTTCTTGTCCTTGGGTCTTGGAACTAGTTCCCAAGTCTGGTTCTTCTCTATTTGGTCTAGTTATTCATTCAATGATTTTATCCAATCTTTAATTTTGATGGATTCTTTAAATGACTTAGGTTCTATTAGGGATAACATTGCTTGTTCTAAGTCAAATGTGATTTTCTTTTTTGTTTCCACTCCTACATGTTTATCTCCAATAATATGACTTTCATGATGATTCTTTTGGACTCTTTTTGATGGAGCTTTTGGAAAGGGAGTTTCTTCACTGTCTTCTTCATTAGTATAAAGTTCATTTTCCTGTGTTTCATTATCATCATCTTCTTTTTGAGATTCTACATCATCATCTTCTTGCTGAGATTTTTTAATCAATTTTTGATATGTCTTGGGATATGCTCTTCTTTAGTTTTAGATCATCTATATTTACATTGGCACTTTCCACTATATTTAGTAGTATAAGATTATAACATTTGTATGCTTTCTTATTAGGTGAATACCCAAAAATATACCTTCATCAGATATTGGATCAAACTTTCCTAAATTATCTTCATCATTCTTAATGTAACATTTACTTCCAAAAACTCTAAAGTGTTTTACAGATGCTGTCCTGCCAAACTATAGTTCATAAGGAGTTTTGTCATGGTTGGGTCTCAACTGATATTTATTAAGTATGTGGATTGCGGTGTAGATTACATCTCTCCATAATTTTTCTAGAATCTTGGCTTCAATTAGCATGGTTCTTGAAAATTCTTGAACTGTTTTGTTTTTCGTTTCTACTACTCCATTCTATTGAGGAGTCCTGGGAGCTTAAAAATGTCTTTTGATACCATGATTTTTGTAGAACTGAATGAAATATTTATAGGTGGATTCTCCTCCATTTTCTGATCTCAGACATTTAAATTTAAGATCTGTTTCATTCTCTACAAGGGATTTGTATGCTTTAAACTTCTCAAAGAATTCTAATTTTTCTTTTAGAAAGTATACCCAGGTCAATCTAGTGTAGCCATCAATGATCAACATAAAATAATGTTCACCATAATTAGTTTTAGTTTTGGTAGGTCCACATATATCTATGTGAATAAGTTCTATTGGTTTTGTTGTGGAATTCTCTTTTGTTTTGAACCTAAATCTTGTTTGCTTCCCTATTTGAAAATGTTTAAAAATAGAATTTGAAGGCTTAATAACTTTTAGCAGATCCCTTACTGCTTTCTTCTCATTGTCTTTGATGAAGTTGTCAAAGATTAAATGTCCCAACCTTCTATACCATATCCAACTTTCATCTACTTTGATTAAACAACATTTTTCTCCTTCATCTATGTTAAGGATGTACACATTGCTAGATGTTCTTGGTGCAACTGCTACTAGCTTTCCAGTGTCCTTTTTTCGGATCTCACATTTCAGAGAATCAAAGGTGAGTATGTGACCTTGATCACATGTATGAATTACACTTAGGAGATTAGGTTTGATATTTTCTACCAGAAGTACATCTTCTACTTTGGTTTTTTTATTTCCTAAACTGACAGTGCCTTTCCCCAGTATTTTGGCTGACATATTATCTCCACAGGTTACTTTTCCTTTTCCTTTCTTGTTTAATTTCAGAAATTTTCTTTGATCTCTAGTCATGTGTTTGGAACATACACTGCCTATATACCACTGACATCCTTGGTTTCTTGGATATAGGGATACATTTCACTTTGTTTTATTTTTCTTCCATACTTTTTGATCATTGGGAATATTTATCTTTTTTTCATATTTTGACAATCTACATCCACTAGCTTTATGACCATAGTTGTTGCATTTGTAACATTCAACATTGTAGTATTGTAAGGGAGAGAAGGAGTTATAATTTCTTATTTCTGCATTATCCCTATTATTTTCATATATTTGAACATTTCCTGGATTGAACTTTCTATAAACTTTACAGTGTATTGCTTTATGTCCAAAATTTTTGCAGGAATAACAATAACCAAGGAAGATATATTGATTTATGTTAGAGGGATTCCTTTTTATGATTCTATTCTTCTCTTCATACTTTTCTTTAGTAGGAAGTGAAAACTTATGTTTATTTGGGATATTTTTCAATGTTATTGTTCTTGTCTTGTTTTCTTTTCTTGTTATGGGGTTCTTAAGAACATCTACATAGCTGATTTTGTCATTTATTTGTTCTGTAGAGGGATCATATCCTAGCCATGTCTTATCATTTGATGATCTCTGGCTTCTAAGAATGTTATTCAATATTTTTGTGCTCTTTTCAAACTTAGACCAGATATCTTCTTTTTCTAGTTTCCCTTTTAGTTGAACTATTTCATCCTCCAATATCTTACATATTTGTTGTTTTTCATTGAGTTATTTATTCAACATTTTTTATTTTATTTTGGTTTCTTGGAGTTGAGTTTTTAACTTAATAATCAATTATTCTGACTCACTAATGGTTTTGGAAACTTCCTTTTCTCTTGATTTAGTAGCTTCTTCAATCTCTAGAAGTTGTTCCCTTAGTAACTTGTTTTGCTTTTTAGATTTTTTTAGTTCTTAAATTGCACAAATGAATTATTCCTCGAGATTCACTTATTCTTCATCTTTCGAATGCTTATCATCTTGATTTTTTATTCCCATAAATAAAATTTCTAGATCCTCTTCTTCACTTTCTTTAGATGAGTTATTATCTTCTTGAGTAAAGAACATTTTATTCTTCTTGTAGAACTTCCTTTTATCTTTGGTTTTGGTTTTCTTCTGATCTTTGAAGGTTCTTTCATCATCACTTTCCTCCTACTTAGGATAGGGATATTTATTGGAAAACTGTCCAATTTTTTCACAGTTGAAACATATTAGAGGAATCTTTCTTTTGTATTTCCCAGTCCCTTTCTTGAGTTTTTTTTCTTGAAGTTCACAATTTCTTCATCAGATATATATGATAACTTGTCATTGGTCTTTTTTTTCTACCTCATCTTTGTTTTAGATGATTTAAAGGATTTTTCTCCATTTGATGGTTTTTCACTCCCTGTTCTCATCTCATATGCTGTAAAAATTCCATGAAGCTGATTTACAATGAGTTTTTCAAGTTCTGGGCCATCTTCAATTTTGGAAATATTTGTATCATATCTCATAGGTAATGACCTTAATATATTTTTTACAATAGGTTTATCGGTAAGTTATTCTCCTACTTATATGATTGAATTAACTACCTCATCTACCTTATGAAAGTATTCAACAATGTTATCTTCTTCTTTCATCTTCAAATTTTCAAACTGAGCTCTATAAGTTTGTAGTTTGGCTTCCTTGACTTTGTTATTTCCTTCATATACAACCTCCATTTTGTCCCATATTTCCTTAGCTTACTTACAATGAATTACCTTCAAACATATATAATTTTTCAATCTTCCTAGAATGACATTAGCTGCTCTTCAGTTGTCATTGCAAATATTCTTTCCTGCAATATCTATGGGTGGAGTATTTGGTTCAGTGTAACCATCTACAATAGATTTCCAGACATCAAAACCAAGAGCCAACATGTAGTTTTTCATTCTTATTTTCCAGATAGCATAACCACCTACATTAAACAATGGTGCTTTGTTGGAAGACATTCTCTCTTGCTGGTCCATTTCATGATCTACCGTCTAGTTATTAGACTGTGCTGAAGGAACTAGCTCTGATACCAATTGTTGGAAATACTGAGAGGGGTGGGGGGTGAATCTATATTACCTCTTTTTAAAAAATCAACAATTACCTTGTTAATTTATTAATCACCATAAATATCAACAATGGACTTGTATTTAAAATCAATTATATAAATATAATTAACAAGAATTACAAGGTTTTATAAAGAATAATCTTAGATAGTGAAGGACACTAATCCTTTTTAGAGCATAAACTCTAGGAGAAACAAATCCCCTTCTTCAAGGAACCAACCCTAGGAAGCACCAACTCCCTTGTTTTAGGGAACCAACCCTAGGAAGCACAAACTCCCTTGTTGTTAGGGAACGAACCCTAGTAAGGACCAACTCCCTTTTATTCACACTTTAATTAGTAAAGTATATAATCCTTCCTTGCTCCTCCCTTCCACCCTTACTGCATAAGTATCATCGATTCTTCTTCTTTGGACTCTACTTCTTATTTTCTGATATGGATTTTAGAGACACTTCTTCTTCATTGTTCTTTCTTCCTTATATAGTCTTCCAACTGATGTGAGAGTTCAAGAATTGTGTCCCTTTGTTTGGATCATTGCACCTCTTCATTTGAATTTAATAGTAATAACATTTGTCTTTTAATTTAGAATTAATATCTCCCTCTATTATTATTCATGCATTAATGTGAAATATTTTCAATTTACTAAGAGGGATTTTCATAAATTGATCATAGGTATGGATCAATTTGTTTTAATTTGATCCCATGTATTTTTATTTTATTCTTAAGCTTCTGTTGCGTCCCCAATTCTCCAACATATCATATTTGAGATTTTCGATTATCCTTCCAATGCATTGGATGTATTTGATCACTTAATATCAATCAGGACAAAATCCAGATCCTGTATGATTCAAAGTTTGTAAGGTAGCTAGAGAGGTAGTGGGGGGGCCCAGAGGGCCCATAGTGATAATAGTGGAGGTCATTCAATGTAAGGTGGACTAGGTCCACTATATTATTAAATAAGGCCCACTATAGTAGTTAGATATAATAAATGTAAGAGGACTTCTT
>ML797943.1:115360-128468 GCA_009831015.1 Picea engelmannii | reverse complement strand
TACTTCTAGAAGATTCCTCCTCTAGAATGTTCTTAGGTGATGGTAGAACTATATAAAGGGGTTCAAGCAATGTAATGAGATATGAAGAGAAGTAGTGTATTTGGAGCAGTAGCTCAATAGGAGGATGCCCCCTCGAAGAGGCAAGTGAACATGAGAGGATCCCTTCCATAATAGGATCCATTGTATGGTGTTGCCCTACATCAAGGGTTTTCTTCTAATAAAGTGTGGTTTCTTCTATCTTGCTTGTGGATCTATTGTGTATTCAATATTTGTGGTGATTATATTTGCAGATCTGGTATAGGTACTTAACAAAGTTCCTTGCTGACAGAGGAAATATTCTTCCTTTGTATGTTAAAATTCACATAGACACAATTTTAGGACCTCTATTCCGTATGACCATAGGCGGTGACTAAGTTCTAAGCCAAACAAAGGCTTAATAACTTATCAAGATTGACAATCATGTTTTATTTCCACGTTTGAGATGGGCGGTTCTCATTCATTTTAGGATTTAGACATTTCGGGACTCAGGCCTTTGCAATCTTCCAACTCTTCTAGAGAAAATTATGCCAAAGGGTGTATCAACACTCCTTGCTTGATAACCTTCATATGTCTAGGGGATGGGACCATATAGTTGGGAAAAAAATGTCGGGTATGTGTTATATTCTTTGCACGAGTAGTAGTGTCACCTGCCTTGAGAAACAGGTCACATATTTAGGTGGTTTTTCGGCACATGGTTTTTGCCGATGGTTTTCTATTTATGGTTAAGGAATTAGGGTTGTGGACTAATCCAGGTCATTGGGTTAAGGTTTTGGACCTCACTGGCTCCTATATGTATATTTTATTGTAAACAATGTATCACCATGAATGAATATATAATATGTTGCTTTTCCCGGTTTGGGTTTCCAGGGGAAAAATCTCTGTGTAATGTTCGTATTTTATATTATATCTTTTCTATTCTTTTACTCAATAACTGTTTGCAGTAGATATTTTAAAAGGTTAAAATATACATTTGGTATCCGATATTTTTTGGCTTCATGGGGATGCCTTTGTGGTCAAGGGTTTGGCTCGAGATTATGATAAGCCTTGTTACAGTGGGAGATCTGTGGTATTGATTTTTCAGGTGAAAATAAATGGCAAGCAATTCGAAGATGGATATCAAGAAGTTCAATGGGAAATTTTTTGAGCTGTGGAAGCTCAAGATGGAATATCTAATAGTGGACAGAGATCAGTGGATTGTGGTAGATCCAGGTACTGCACCTACAAGAACTTCAATAGATGACTGGAAAAAGTTGGATTAGAAGGCAAAGAGCACAATCTGACTATGTCTCTCAGATTCAATATTACTGAATGTGTTAGAGGAAGCTATAGCCAAGGAGTTATAGAATAAGTTGGGGAAGTTGTATTAGTCTAAGTCCCTAGTTAATAAAATATTCCTGAGAAAGAATATGTATAACCTTAGGATGAGATATGGAGACTCGGTGGTAGAGCATTTGAATTCCTTCAATACTATGGTAAGTCAGTTAGTATCTGTTGAGATTCAAATTTTAGATGAAGATAAATGTATTAGTTTAATGTGTTCTTTACCAAACTCCTAGGATACTCTGGTTATGGCCATAGGTAGTAATAAAACTGCCTTGAAGTTCGATGAAGTGGTCTCATCCTTGTCGTCAGAGGAGATGAGATGGAAGAATATGGAAGGACAGAGCACAAACGAATTATTTGCAAGAGGACGTTCCAAGGAAAGTAATAGATCTAATTTCTCAAGTAGGAGATCTAAGTCTAAGGGTAGATCTAAATCTCCCAAAATTTTTGTAAGGGTATGTTGGAGATGTGGAAAATAAGTACACTACAAGAAGGAGTGTAGATCCAAGGTTGAGAAAAAGAAGGGATCCGAAGAATCTCATTCTATAGAAGAAAACACCTCCAAGGAAGAACATGGAGACGTGTACTTGGCTTCTTCAAGAACACATGCAGATCATGAGGCATGGTTGGTTGAATCTGGGGCATCCTTTCATATGAATCCCCACAGGGAGTGGTTCTGCGACTATGAAATGTATGATGGAGGTAATTTTTTCTTAGGTGATGATTCGACAACCAGAATCATAGGACGAGGAAAATTCAAGTTGAGGCTCATAGATGGAAGGATTATAACACTGCCTGGTGTTATTCACATCCTAGGTTTGGAAAAAAAAATGATTTCTGTAAGAAAAATGGACGATGCAAGGGTAAAAACAATATTTGAAAAGGAAACCTACAGGATGGTTCGAGGAGCAATGGTGTTGCTGAAAGGAGTTTGGTTTGGAACTCTATATAAGCTGGAAGTAAGCACTATTAGTGATGGGCATAATAGTTCCATTGTTCCTGATATTGGAGTTGAATAAGAAATAACCCTTACAATATCTGGAGAAAAGGTTATTCTATGGCATCAAATACTAGGGCATATTGGAGAGAAGGGTCTTCGACTACTACACGTAAAGGTATGGTTGAAGGTATGTATAAATTATCTCTAGATTTTGATTTCTGTGAACATTGTCTATATGGGAGGAAGAATCGGGTAAGATTCCCATCTGGTGCAAAGAGGGTAGAAGGAATCTTACAACTAGTTCACAATGATGTTTTTGGACCTATGTTGGTCCCGTCATTGGGAAAATATGTGTACTATGTCTCATTTATAGATGAATTCTCAAGGAATAATTGGATATATTTCCTCAGGAAGAAATCCGAAGTCTTTGACAGGTTTAAAGAGTTTAAGGCTCTTGTTGAGAATCAAACAGAGAAAATAATTAAGGTGTTGAGGAAAGATAATGGCGGAGAGTTTCGCGGGAAATAATTTGGAGAATTATGTAAGAAGTTTGGTATATAAAGGTAGAATACTACTCCATATACACCTCAACAGAATGGAGTTAAATAAAGGATGAACAAGACACTGATGGAAAAATCAAGGTGCATGCTTAGTGGTGCCGGGTTAGGGAAAGAATTTTGGGTAGAGGCAGTGGGTACTGCATGTTACCTGGTCAACAGATCACCCTCATCAGTGTTGGATGATAATACTCCACAAGAGGTATGGACTGGTAAGGAAGCTTCTCTCACACATCTCAAGGTATTTGGATGTGATGCATATGTTCATGTTCCAAAGGAAAACAATAGTAATCTAGATAAGAAGGCTGAAAAGTGTATCTTTATTGGATATAAAGATGGTCTCAAAGGTTATAAGCTTTGGAAACCAAAAAAGAAGAAGATAGTGTATATTCGAGATGTGGTATTTAGAGAAATGAAGGATGATGTTAAACAGGAAGTCCTACCAAGTAAGGAAGAACCAGAGAAAATAGATTTTGATTTAAAAGATGATGAGTCAGACTCTACAGAAGAACATGAATCAAAAGAAGAAGATCCTCATACTCCAGTATTGAGGAGATCGGTTCGAGAAATAAGGCTATTGGAAAGGTATATTCCATCTGATTTCCAGAAAAATTTTCTTTGTCTATTACTGATGATGATCCTAGAACTGCCAGGGAGGCAATTGATTCAGAGGATGAAAATCTCTGGAAAAGGGCCATGAACGAATAAATGGTAGCTTTGGATAAGACTTAGGCTTGGGATCTAGTGGAGTTGCCAACTGGAATAAATCCCATCGGAAACAAATGTGTATTTAAAAAGAAGCTGAATGCAGAAGGAAAAGTGGAGAAATACAAATCTCAGTTAGTAGAAAAGGGTTATTCCCAGGTTGAGGGAATTGATTTTGGTGAGATTTTTTCTCCTGTTGCCAAGTTAACCTCCATAATATTTTTTTTATCTGTTGCTGCTGCATTTAATTTTTAAATAGAACAAATGGATGTGAAGACAACATTCCTACATGGGGATATGGAATAAGAAATCTATATGAAGCAACCAAAAGGTTATGCTATGAAGGGAAAGAAGGAGCTGGAATGCAAGCTGAAAAAGTCCCTGTATGGTTTAAAACAATCACCAAGGATGTGGTATCAAAAATTTTATACTTATATGTTGGGACTTGGATTCACAAGAAGCAAAGAGGATCACTATGTGTATTTTAAATTAATTGGTGAGCATTTTATTTATTTGGTCTTGTATGTGGATGAAATGTTTATGATAGGAAACAACAAGGAGATTATCCAGGATGTGAAAACTCAGTTGTCGCCTAAATTTGACATGAAGGATCTCGGTGCTTCAAATTTCATTTTGGGCATGGAAATTAAAAGAGATCGAAAAAGAAGGAAACTCTAGTTAAATCAGATAAAATATGTCGAGACAATATTGAAGAGGTTTAATATGCAGGAATGTAAACGATCAATGTTACTATTCCTGTTAGTGTAAATTTATCTGCAGATTAGTGTCCCAAGACACATGAAGAGGAGGAGGAAATGTATCATGTTACATATGTGAGTGTAGTTGGTAGTTTTATGTATGCAATAGTCTATACTAGACTGGAAATTGCACATGCAGTTGGAGTTTTGAGCAGGTATATGTCAAAACCAGGGAAGGAGCATTGGACAACAGTAAAAAGGGTTTTTAGGTATTTGAGTGGCATTGCTAGTTATGGATTGTGCTACAAAGGAAGACTAGGATTGGAAAGAGTGGTGGATATACATGGCTTTGTGGATGCATACTGGGTTGGAGATATGGATCATAGGAGATCTACAAGTGGGTATGTGTTTAACCTGTTTGGAGGAGCAATAAGTTGGATGAGCAAAAGACAGGCTATAGTGGCACTTTCAACTACAAAAACTGAATACATGGCAACCACTCATGCAAGGAAGGAATAATTATGGTTACAAATATTGTGTTCAGGTATTGGGTTGGTACAACAAGATGTAAGGATAGAGTGTGACCATTAGAGTGCAATTTTTCTAGCGAAGAACAATTTTTTGTGGCAGTCAGAGTGCAATTGTTCTCGCAGTCAGAGTGCAATTTTTTGTGGTAGTCAGAGTGCAATTTTTCTGGTAGTCAGAGTGCAATTTTCCATTGTATCTTTATGTTATTGAATATATTTTTGAGTATATATTGTACAAGGTTAAAATATACATAAAGGAGCTCTCACTCTCTAGGTATTCGACTATTCATGACTTCGACCTTTGGCACTTCAGGTAGTTTTGCTGGTAGGAGAAGCTGGATATCCCTGGAGGATGTACTCCCAGAGTGATGTAGCTTACTAACATCACTGTTGACGTGGAACTAATTGAGTGGCTTCCATGTGTCACCTTGATTTATGAATTACGTATACATAATGTGACAACTATACCTTGAGGCTTCTCATTAACTGATTGGGCCATGTGTCATATTTGTCTTCTTCCACATGTATTACTTCATGGATTGGAGAGTTTTGACACTTTTATACCATCCTTCGATTATTTACGACATGCTTAATATATCTACCCCCATATATTTTCAACTGTCTTGATATTATGGACTTTGTTTATTCCGAAACTCTGGGGTTTGAGAGTTCTTGGTTTACTTGAGATGTTTATTGTTGGAGTAGGTCAAGGCTGAAGTTGAACACCTTCTTGATCTGATCTGATGGTCGATGGGATTTTGTGACTTTAGGGCTTTGACCTTTGGGTAAACTTACATGTTTTAGGCTCCTTTTCGCTGGAGTGGTCAACTCAGGAGTTGATCACAGTATTTCCTTTAGTGTGATCTGACAGTTTCAATATTTTCACTCTAGGTCAATGGTTGACAAGAGTTCTTGAATTCGGGGCTTCGACCTTCGAGTAAACTTACCTATTTTAGACTCCTTTTTGTCAGAGTGGTCAGCGCTGGAGTTGACCACCTTCTTTCCTTTAGTGTGATATGACAGTTTCAATATTTTCACTCCATATCAACAGTTGATGGGAGTTTGTGACTTCGGGGCTTCGATCTTTGGGTAAAATTACCTATTTTAGACTCCTTTTCACCGAAGTGGTCAACACCAGAGTTGACCACCTGATACAACAGATCATATTTCTCCTAAGGAGATCTTATAGTAATGGTCTATATGATTTATTTTAATCAGAGACTCCAGGAATTGTGGCTTACACTGTCCTTCCACTAAACTCAATCAGATGGTCGAGAATTCATCCGAAGTCCCTCCTTGGTCTAATGGTTGGTGAGATCATGCTAAGCTCCTACTTCAGATCTGTCATTTGAGGTTTTACCCTTCCCAAACTATGATTTCACCTCAATTTAAAAATCTTGGATTATCCCAAAATAAGAATGAACAACTCTTGTAACTCGATCCTTTACAGAAGGATTTATTCACTCGAAAAACTATGTCTCCTATTTTATTTAAAATGCGTCATCCTTTTGAGATTTGATTAATGTTCTTCCTTCTAAGATTTGGGTTTATACTAGATTATTCTTCACCCTTCCGACATCAATGACAACATCGTACCACTGTGTCCAACATGTGAGAATATTGAAGAATATTTTTTCACACTAAGAGTTAAATTTTTCAAGCTTAGTAATAACTCTGAAGAGAGAGAACGCTCCACATTATCATAAAAGAAATTTGAAGGGAAATGTTACAGATTACTAGAAAGGAATAATGAAGAGAATACTAAGAGTTATGCATCAGTCATTAGAGGGGCCCTCAAAGAATAACATTCCATAAATGAAGAAAACTCAAGAATAAGATTACAGAAGAGACATATATCAAATAATACCCTCCACTTTCAGGTATAAAAGTATCTTTAATAATTGTGAAGCAACAACATAAAATAACATTGTGATCAGTCGAGACATGAATTTAGAAGGAAGACAACACAAAGGATATCATTCACTCCCAGGTATCAAAATTTATTTTATGGTCATTATTTTAATTGTAGAGACTGAGTGGGCCTAATGGTTAAGAACATGTGTTTCCTCCTAATAGGTCACACGTTCAAATCCAGAGGGGGTTAGGGTATGTATACCTTTGTAGAATTTACCAGTCAAATCACTGGGCGACGAGGGTCTCATACACCAATTTGGTGTCTGGCGTGACCTTAAAAATAGATTATAATAAATTTGTACATAAATATGTAGATTGCATATCTTATGGAAGACATGGTAAAGCAAGAAATGTTTATGTAGCCCCACACAATATTGAATGTTGCAAATGCCACAACTATGGACATATAAATTGTGATTGTAGAAGCATGATTGATACTTCTATGAAAGAGAACATTGATGTTAGATGCAAGAAATTTTGGAAAATAAAGTAAGAGAAGGTAAATGAAGAACATGTAGCATAAGTCATCCTCTCAAGATTTGCAGTAGTACAAGATGAATGAAAATATAAAGGAAAAAGGAAGATGTTAGATATAGGAAGGTTTCGAGAAAAAATTAAAAACAAGAAGGACATGTGAATTAAAACCAGGTCCCAGAGATTGTATTCACAAGATTTGCATCAGTGCAAAATCATGATGAATCTATAGGAAAAGAGGAAGATGTCAGAATTTAGGAAGATGGTAAAGACAAAGATGTCAAAATTCAATAAGATTATGAAGATGAAGAATAGTCCGCATCGGAGTGGGTATTTTTCTGAGCCATCCAGCTTGGAGACTCCTAGTAAATATGAATATTGAAGAGGGGGACTCTAATTATAAAAAACTCTACATATCAGAGAACTATCTTTCAAGCAATTTGAAGTGTTCACAGATTTTGGAAGGAAATTTTAGAATGGTTTGATGATAGAATTACGGAATCTATTATGACAGTTTTATTATTTAAGGAGCAAATTTCAGAATACGATCCCTTGTAGGTATCAACTGACAGTTACGAAGAATATCAGTGGAAAATATTTAGACATAGGTTCATGATTATATTGAGGATTCCAGGGATGTATTCAAACAAGGATATATTCAGTACATATTGTTGCAGACATGTAGATTCGTATTTGTAGATTGAGAAACAAATAGTATGTTGTGATTTGTTGAAATAGATGGGTGAGCATTATGTGTAGTTGAGTAGTAGAGTCATGGATAGTTTCTTATGACATATGGACATAGATGGATTTCATGAGATATTGGAAGGTATAGTAGAGAGTAAAAAAGACATGAATCAAAGAAGATATATGAAAGTGTATGAAAGCATATTAACAATTGGAATCAATTAGAATTAGTGGAATCAATGGAAAAGTGGAATCAATTAGTCACAGGAAGGAAAGCAATGAAAGACACAACAAAACATGGAAGAGAAACCGTCAGCAGAAGCTATATCATTAGAAGGAAATTGTTGAATGATATGATCATTAAGAAATGAACATGATAAGCTATGAAGATATGAAGACAACCAACTTTGAATGATTTTTTTATATGTCGGTGAATTACAATAGGAAGAACCAATGGACAAAGAGCACCAGAAAAGAGAAAAGAAAGAGTATGCGGGAAGTCCCATATTGATATACATGAAATCTTGCATAGAATTCAAGGGAAGAGAAATCATCAGAGAAATATATTAGGAAAGAAATATTAGAAGCATGAAGATAGGGGGAGCACATGAATTCAAAGAAATATCGTTCAGGGGAGACATACCGAGAAGGGGAGTTATCCTTTTACCCATGATGTCAAAGAGGGAGAAAGAGAAAGATTATAAGAATGAATATAGGGGGAGAAAACCAAAAGGGATATACCCTTTTTCATTGATGTCAAAGGGGGAGAGAAACATGAGGAGAGAAAGATCAAGAGAATCGGTGACAGGTGGAGTATGAGTGTTGCCATCAATGCCAAAGGGGGAGATTGTTGGATAGTTGGTTGTCATTGATGTTATTGGATAGTTGGTTGTCATTGATGTCAACATACATGGTTTTCATTGCTATCAACATATGTGATGGGTGCATTTGAATAAGTCTACAAGAATCCCCAGAGGTGAGGTCATAAAGTTGGAAGCCCAAAATATTGCTTAAGAAGCCCCTAAAAAGTTACAAGTCATTAACTAAAGGGTAAAGTGGTTGGAACAAGAAGTCCTTAAGTTAAGGAAAGAAGTCACTTGGAAAGGTATAAATACAAAACAAGAAGCCTCTCATTTGTACATTCAATTACACAAGTTTATTGAATATATTCTAGTGAGAAAGTGATCTATTGACGAATATGAAATGGCGAATATGAGGTAGAGTGATGGCCAAAGTTTTGGTATTGCATAAGAGAGAGAGGGTTTTTTGATAAACCCTAGTTTGGATGACCCCCGTGTGTCAGACTACTGGTGTCCTGCGAGGCACCCCCGTGGGTTATACTACTAGCATCCCGCGAGGCACCCCCATGGGTCTGACTACTGGCATCCCACGAGGCACCCCCGCGGGTCAGAGTACTGGCATCCTGTGAGGCAACCCCATGGGTTTCTTGGTGCCTATCACACGAGGCCCCATGTGACACTCATATTGGTCCCATGAGGCTAATATAGAAATGAGGGAGGATGCTAGTACTAGTTCACTAAGGTTGAGGAAGAGATACAAGTCTTAAATGTTGTATTAGGTCATCTACAAGTCCAAAGGTATGTTATTGTATATGTTTTAAGGCTTGCATCTTGGAAGGTTAACACATGATTGAGGAATATCTTTGTGAGTTTTGGTATATGCCTTGAGGAACATCTTGGATACTTGGAATATGGTTTGTTGTATGGTATATGATTGAGGAATATCATGAATGATATGGCACATGTTTGATGGTATCTCTTGGTACATGGTTTATGGATGTTGGCACATGGTTTATGGATGTCGGAACATGGTTTGAGGTACATCTTGGTTACTTGTTGATGATGTGATGTTCATATATTTGATATCTTGTTGAGGTATTGGTATATTCTTGAGGAACATATTTAGTGCATGGTGTGAGGAGTATTCATGGTACATGTATGAGGTTCATCTCTTGTTGATATTGATGCATGTTTGAGGCACTTATTGATGAGGTTATGGTAAATGTTTGAGGTACATGCATTGGATGTTGTGGTACATGCATGTGGAATATATTGGTGATGTTGGTACATGTTGAGGTACACCTTAGTGATGTTATGGTACATTGATTAGAAGCATATATTGGCTATATTGGTATCTTGGTAACACTTGAGGAACTTCATTGATGATATCTTATGGTACATGGTGTATGACATGATTGATACATATAATGAGTGATATGTTATATGGTTGATGAATGCGATGGTATAGGTTTGATACATGGTTTATGTACATGATATGGTACATGGTTAATGTACTTGGTATTGTACATGGTTGATGCATAACATTGCACAGGTTGATGTACATGGTATGGTACTTGTTTGGTACATGGTTGATGCATGATATGGTACAGGTTGATGTACATGATATTGTACAGGTTGATGTTCATGGTATGGTATAGGTTGATGTACATGGTATGGTACATGTTTTGGTACATGATTGATGTACATGATATGGTAATGGTTTTGGTATCCATGTGAGTAGATCTAGTTATAATTGGTTGATGATGGTATATCAATGACAAAGACAGTGAAAAAGAGGGTGATAGGGACAATGATAGGTTGGATGATTGGTTGATCATCAGTGATATGTTGATGTGATAGTGGTAGTCACGAGTTGATGTGATAGTGACAATGGCATGTTGATGTGGAAGTGGTAGTGACAAGTTGATGTAACAGTGAAAATGATAGTTTGGTTGATGTATTAGTGGCAATGGAAGTTACAGGTTGATCAGTGGTACTGACAGTTTGAGTCTACGCTTATATTTCTAGGCAACATGATGGGGAAAGGAAAGGGGGTTGTAGCGTCCTTCCAGTTGGTGTCAGAGAACTCAGGGAGATGGAGCTTTATTTAGGTTGGTTCCTGTAAATCATGGGGTCTTATCATCATTTCGGTTGGTTCCAGAGAACTCAGGGAGTTGGATATTCCTTCAGGTTGGAGCCTGTAAATCAAGGGGTCATAGCCTCCTTCTGGTTGGTGTTGGAGAATTCAGGGAGTTGTAGCTTCCTTTAGGTTGGTGCCTCCTTCAAGTTGGTGCTAGAGAATTTATAAGTTGGTGTTCCCTAAGAATGTATTCTTAATATATATAAGAAATCATTCCATGTTTTTATCCCATTTGGGTTTCCATGTAAATTATGGTGTAATGTGCATTTGATGTGATATTGTTGATTGGTACTACTTATGGTTATATGCTCATGATATATTGAATGAAATCGTAAATGATATACTTTTGGTAAAATTGAAGTTTATAGATTGTGATTGAAAGTGGTAAAAAGTTCTCATACTGATTCACCACACCTCTCAATATTCCAACACCACTCATCCTCAATTTGTTTATGTAATTCATGTGATATTTTTTCTTAGTAATTGATGGCCTGTTCTATCCCATACAAATTAGTCTTATTCAACAAAATGATATGATGATCCTCTTGACCTCTACTCTTCTAAATATGATCGATATAGTTCAATTGATCATAAACCTTTCCCTTTTTCTCTTTTCACATAAGGTTTTCTTTATACAATATGGATAGTTGTGTGCTTAGTTCCTATAGCTAGAACACTTTGGAAAAGACTTCCTTTTTTATTTGATTATTAATTTTATCCTCTTCCAAGACTTCTTCAATGAAATCATTGACCATGTTTTGTAAAACATTATAGTGTTTCCTGCAAGACCATTTGTTTCCCAAGGCTCTACATCTCCTTTGCTTTAAACTTAGCCTTGTCCCTGATAGCATAATAGATATCTATCCCAATTGAAAGTATATTTCTAGGTCTATATTTCTTCATGTCAATCATTTGTTTTTCATTGGTATGCATGATAGAATAATATAAGTCCTCTTTCTCTCTTTCAAGTTTTTTTTTATTATTGTTTGCTTTCTTGACACAACCCGCCCCTCACCGAGCGAGCCGCTCCACCAGGACCTTCTAATTCTCACGGGCCCGAAGAGTCAACGACTCTCTTTCTCCCTCAGGAGTTCCTGTCACCCACAAAACACTATTCGAAAAATCTTCCCTTCGGAAATCGGGAGATCGGGTCTCGCGATATCACGAACCTTGTGTGCATGATCTCGTGCAATTCAAATCCCTGAAACCCGAACTCCGACAACACGCCACCTGTCCTCCAATGAGCCTTGGGTCCCACGCTGCTACGTCACCTTCTTTCTCATGCGATCGGGGATCGCGTGATCGCAATTTTACCGGTCACCATTCACTTGCATCAAAAAACTCCAAACCCCGATTCTCCGATGCCACGTGTCAACATCTCCTGGGGAGGCCTACTTCTTGACACCTGTCTTCCCCTCATTCTATCGGGATTTTGCGATTCGGGAGTTCGCGCTTCCTGATACACAAGGTCACAGACCCTGCCAAACCCCGAATCCCAACTCCTCAAGATCTTCCGCCACATGTCTTCCTGGAGATCGACGGCTCCAGTTGACTCGGGAAATCGCCGGTCGTGATTTCAAAGAGTATAAAACTCTTACCTCCGGGAACGCCGAACGCCGAACCCCGATCCAAAGGGATCCTGCGCCACGTGTCCTCGTCCAGATCAACGGTGCATATTCATTCGGGGAATCACGATTCGCGATTCTACGAGGGGCGAATCCTCGCCTTATCAATCCCCGAATGCCGATACCCCGAAGCCCGATGGGCTTTGATCCTTCCTCGCCTGTGCTTACGGCTATCTCCTACATAACTCTTCCACGATCGGACGGTCCTCGGGATTTCAGGTTTCCCCTCGACAACTCCAAGTCGTCGATTCTCTTCCTCTTGAAGAGTTTTTTTTTTCTCCGCTTCACCACCTTTGCCCTGTGCGAACTTTCCTGGGTCTGTTCCGACAGTGAAACAAAAGAACTGTCCCTCCTGAACTTTATTCGACTGACTCCTTCAGAGAACCTTTACGAGGTCTACTCACGTTTCAACATTCAATCACTCTCCAAGTGTTGAAGTCATTCAAATCCCGTGCACTCGCTTGCAACAGAGATTTTGAGCTTCTTTCCTTAGACTAACGGCTGAGACCCACGTCCAACCTGCACTCACCTACACAGCTTGAACAATCCCAATTCACCCTGGGCAAACGAGAACAAAGGTTCAACTGCTTAGCCTCCTCGACGCACTCTATGCGGAGGAATTCAACTGCACTCTATGCAGGAATCTCCTGGCTCAAGCAGAGAAACAATTGAAACTCAT
>ML797943.1:64438-76839 GCA_009831015.1 Picea engelmannii | reverse complement strand
CCCTGGATTGTTGACTATGTAACCTTGCAACCCCCTTTGTGCAAAGAAAACAACAAGTGGGATAATGTTGGGTATGTGTTATATTATTTTCCTTGGGAAATGTGACACCTACCTCGGGAAATGTGTCATGTATTTAGGTAGTTTTTCGGCACATGGTTTTTGCCGATGATTTTCTATTTTCGGTTAAGGAATTAGGGTTTTGGACTAATCCAGGTCATTGGGTTAGGGTTTTGGATGCCGCTGGCTCCTATATGTATATTGTATTGTAAACAGTGTAACACAATGTATGAATATAATATATGTTTGTTTTCTTGGTTTGGGTTTCCAGGTGAAAAATCTCTGTGAAATGTTTGTATTTGCCATTGTATATTTTCTGAATATTAGTTTGCAGTAGATATTGTACAAGGTTAGAATTTACATCTGTGTATATCATATGTGTGATTGATATTTATTATTTATGTTGTTCATGACTTGCATAATCTTGATAATCACTTGGAGAACATTAATAATATTTCAATAGGAATAATTTTTTTAATCACAGTAACAACTGATTGACCCCCCCCTTCTCAGTTGTCTTAGTATTTCCAACAATTGGTATCCAAGAAGGTTTCTTTTAGCTAAAGGTATGTCAGTAAGCTTAAACATGACAAGTCATGAGGGAACTTTGACCAATAAGCCTCCTCTGTTTGATGGAACAAATTTTTCTTTCTCGAAGGTTAGAATGAGAACATACATTATGGCCTTAGGTGTTGATATTTGGGATGTTGTAGAGACTAGATATACAAAACATGTTGTTCTAGATTCCAAAGATGATAAGTTAGAATTTAGCTTCAATGAAAAGGCAATTAATGCTATCTTCAGTGGGATTTCTGAAGCTAAATTTGTAAAATTATTGCATCTTGATTCTCCAAAAGAGATGTGGGATAAACTCATTAGCAATTATGAAGGAAATGAGAAAGTAAAAGACGCAAAAATTCATACATATAGATTGAAATTTGAACAACTAAAGATGAATGATGATGAAACAATTAATAAATATTTCTTAAGGTTTGAGGAGCTCATGAATGTTGTGAATGGCCTTGGTGAGAAGATTGAAGACACATTTTTAGTTCATAAGATTTTAAGATCTCTACCAAATAGATTTAATCCAAAAATTTCTGCAATAGAAGAAATGAATGATCTTAAGATTTTGTCTATTGATCAACTTCCGGGAACTCTAACAACTTATGAAATGAGGATTAGTAAATGTAAACCTACCTCTAGAGAAGAATCATTTAAAGAATATAAGAATGAGGATTCTGATCTTGATGAAATTGAAGAAACATTTGTGAGAAGACTAAAGAAAGGATCAGGCAAGTACCAAGGCAAGTTAACCTTCAAATGTTTTAATTCTGGAAATATAGGCCACTTTGCATATAAGTGTCCACACAAGAAGAAGGACTAGAACTATGAAGGTGAAGAGAAGTACAAATCCAAGAGATTTGGTAAAAAGAAAATTTTATGTGTAGACAATGATGACCCTTTAGGAGACACAGATAGTGATTCTTCTTGTGAAGATAAGGTTAATGAATTTATGCTTATGTCCAAAGAGGATTATTATAATAAAAGAAAATGAAGTGATGGTAACAATGAAGAATATGTGGTTGAACTGGAAGGAGAACTGATAAGTTCCCTAGAATAAATTTCTAGACTCAAATTTAAGAAGAAGAAGAAAAAACAATTGCTGATGCAGTTCGAGAAAGATAGTAAAAAACTTGATGAAGACTTTCTATAGGACAAAGGGTTCAAGAAAGGTACTATTGACAGTAATCTGTACATTAAGTCTGAAGGTGAGGATTTATTAGTTGTTTTGGTTTATGTAGATGAGATTATTTTTGGATGCACTAATGACCCTTTAGTTCAGTGGTTTTCTAATTCAATGCAGACTGAGTTTGAGATGTCCATGATAGGATAATTGTCATATTTTCTTGGTTTACGAATCAATCATAATTCTGTAGGGATATTTATCTCTCAAGTAAAGTATTTGAAAGAGATGTTAAAGAGGTTTCAGATGGAATATTCCTCTTCTATTAATACACCTATGGTGGTTGGTTGCAATCTTAGCATAGATGATATTTCACCTGATGTTGATCAAAGAACATATTGATGAATGATAGGTAATATTATGTACATCACAACATCCCGTCCTGATATAATGCAAGATGTTGGAATGGTAGGTCATTATCAGTATGCTCATAAACAAAGTCATTTAGCAACTGTCAAAAGTATATTCAAATATTTGAAGGGTAGAATGACTTATAGTCCTTGGTATCCTAGAAATCAAAATTTTCAATTAACTGCATATTCAGATGTTGATTGGGAAAATTATTTGGATGAAAGAAAGAGTACCAGTGGAGGTGCATTCTTCTTAGGTGATTCATTATTCGCATGGCTTAGTAAGAAGAATGGATCTATTTCTTTATCAACTACAGAGGCCGAGTACATTTCCATTTCTACTTGCTTCACTCATATATTATGGATGATTCAAACTCTTGTAGATTTGAAGGTAACTTATACTGATCCCATTCCACTTCATTGTGATAACACCAATGCCATTAGTGCCTCCAAGAATCTTGTGCTTCATTCCAATACTAAGCATATACCAATAAAGTATCATTTTTTCAAAGAGAAGGTTACAAACAGAGTTGTTCAGCTGAATTATATTTCATCCAAAGATCATATTGCTGATATCTTCACTAAACTGCTTGCAATAGATCAGTTTGATTATCTACACTAGAATTTGGGCATGACCCTGTTATCAAGTTAAAACAGTCTATCTGATCAGGGGGAGAGTTCTCATTGTATCTCTTTTCAGGGGGAGGATAGAGTCACCCTCAGTTTTTCTTTGACATTGATGTCAAAGGGGGAGAAAAGTGTTGGACAATTAAGACGGGGGGGTGTGAATAAGTTGTCACTGTGATTAAACAATTATAACCATTTTAAACTCATTACAAAACACTTAGTGATGATCAAAATAATGTAGGGAAGTAGGAAATAGAGTATTCAACATCAATCACACACATGAAACACACATAGATAGATATTTCCCAAGGAAACCCATAAAGGGAAACACCTCTTCTTCTTGATATGATAAGTAATCTTTATATTCTATACATTATCATTCTTATGAGCACCAACTCATTTTTGAGGCTACCATCTCTGTTTTACAAGAAACAACTTGCTGAGAGTACCAACTCTCTGATTTCTCTAGAACTCACTAGATGGAAGCACCAACTCGCTAAGTGTTCCAAAACCAACTAGATGGAAGAACCAACTTCTAGTTACACAGGAACCAACCTGTATAACAAAGAACAATAGTTCTCCCTTGCACCACCCTGCCACCTTGGTTTTTCTGGCTACAACCAGATGGAAGCTACAACTCCCTGTGTTCAAGCACCCACCTGAAAATCTGAGTAGAATAGTCCTCCCTAACACCTCCCTTCCACCTTGATTATAAAAAATTCATTATAGAAAATTATCACAGTGATACAATGTTTTTCAATGGCTTACCACTCTCATCACTATTCTGTTACATTGCTCTGCTCCGCCTGCATCAATGTCTTCCTGCTCGCATCTTCTTGATCTTTTTGTTCTTCTTCTCTATTTCTACATGGACACCTTGGCCTTCTCTTACTTTCTCAGATATGCATTTTTTTTCTATGTATTTCTTCTGCACTTTATGCTTTGTGCAACATTTCCCTTCTATGAGCTATGCCTCTTCTGTGCACTACATCTCCTGTGCATGGCATGCTTCTACCCGCATGAATAACTCTCCACATAAGCAACCATCTCTTCTTTGTTAAGCATATATTTATGATGCCAAGTCCTTTTCCAAATCATACACCTAACTCTTCGTCCTCTCTAGTGATTGTGTTGAATTTGTTCTACATCAGTAGCCATTATGCTGAGACTATTCGTCATCAGTGGCCATTCTCCATATTCTTTTCCTTTTTCTGGCAGTGCAACCCTTTGTCTTCTCTGTCAAAATTGAGCTTATCCTCTCTATTATAGTTACAGACTTCAACACTTTCCCATATGTCAATTCTCTCTATGATGAGTCTTCATTCCACTGGAAGTTACCTCAAGACTCTCCGCGTGTTCATGCCTTTGGCGCCTTTTCCCTTCCTGAGAAAACTTCAGTGGGAGCTATATTTTCTATCTAAGACCCTTCCTTTCACGTGACCATGAGTTATGATCAAACGTCTATCCAAAATATGCTTCACAATCTCAACATTCTCCTATGTGGAACCTAGAAACATGCTAGATCCTCCATTAATCCTTCTATGATGTGACCTCCATCTTTGACCCGAGGCTTAACCTCTTGGGTGCTTCATGACTTTGTGTATCGTGAAATCTTGTTGTGAGTTGCATTTATTCTCCCAAATTGAGATCTACGAAGTAGAGCTTAGAAACATGCTATCTCTTCCCTTAACCTTCGCCGATGTGACCATGGCTATGATCACATGCCTAACTTCAGAAACTACGGTTTCAACATCAATGGTCCAAATTTCTCCCTTTGGTCGACGACTGCGATCAAGTCACGATTTCTTGAATTTAAAGGTTAGAGCACCTCCTTTCTTCGACTCCCTATTTCCTGATACCTACTCCATATCAATGACCCATGATCCTTAGTGATCCAACGTCCCAGATCATATCAAAACTTTGCATTTCACGATTAAGCTCTTGTCTGATCAACGACCCACGATCTTCTGTATTTCAACACTCTATATCTCTTCTTTGAGAACTTGGACTTCGTTCTTCGTCGTTCCAAATCAACGTTCCAAAGATCTCCATGATCCAACGATTGAGATCACTTTTCGCTTCTCAGGATTTCGCGAGTTCCTATCTCATGCATTCTTTCCTTCCCCTGTATTTCGCGATTTGCGAATCAACGAAGTCCTGATCTCTTGCCACCTATCTTTGCTGACGAGGTCTTGCTGACATGGTATTGCTGATGTGGTCTAGCACTTGTTCTTGCTGATGTGGATCTCCTCACATATCACATGTTCTTCTATTGGATCTCACGACCCAGATTAGTCCTTGATCCAACGGTCGAGATCTTCTCTTCATGAACTCAGACTTCGTGAGTTATTGCAACTCTTCCTTTGACTTTTCTATTTTGCGATTCAATGAAATGTTGATCTATCACCACATTTCCTTTGGATCCAATGTCTCATATCTCATCATGACTTCAAATTTCGCAGAGTTGGAGGATGGATCTCGACAATTATCCTCTTCAAAGTTATACTGGATCTGGAAACTGTTGGTCCTCATCACTCAGATCCAACGGATCAGATATGTACTTCTCCTCTGCGCTTCCTCTGGTCATTGGAATATGATATAACGAACATCGGGTATTTAGGATTGGTGATCCAATGAACAATGTCACTCCTCCTCTTAAGCGTACGCTTCCTTTCGACTTGGAAAAATTTATAAGTGTCATAGGCCTCACCCTTTGATCCTTCTGTGAGTCCTGATGACTTTGGGACTCATCTGCGTTTCTGAAAAAATCTATCTCTCCTGAGCATTGGAAATGAAGTTGACCTTGGCCCTGGCGCACCCTTGTGTTTTGCATGCAAAGTGATACCTCTTCTGAGGTTTGATCTCTACATACAATTCCTGTAAACCTTCCAACATCATTTTTGTTCTTGCCTGTAGACATGCCATCATCGTTGTTGTTCTTTCTTGTAAACATGCCATCGTCACTGATGTTCTTTCCATTAATGACAAACACACTTTCCTGTAAACATGCCAACAATATCCCCCTATGGCATTGATGGTAACCATGAAAGGATGCACTATTCTGCTTGGAACTCCAACTGTAGCATCTAGACTAGTCCTTTTCTCCCCCTTTGACATCAATGTCAAAGAAAAAATCCCCCCCCTGAGCTGTTGCAGTATTTTTCGGAGGTATCGGATATTCAACCAACACATACTCCCCCTGACATGATGGATTCTCTTTGTTGTGGGTGGGAAATCCCTCCTATGGACTAGCACTAAGGGTTTTATCATGCATGCAGAAATGACATAAACATTCTTACTTTTTACCATCATCCCGTGCCTAGACCCCCATTACTCATATGCAAATGCAAGGCTTAAGAGATTAAGTTGACATACGTTATTTTTCGTGTTTGATGTCGATCCATTTTCACACTTGGTTGTTCTTTGACTGCAGCTCTCTGTTGGGACTTCGTTTTGTCCTATTTTAATGCATGTTCTAATCATTTAATTTGATCAACTGGCCTTGTTACATACCTGGTTTTCCTGTACTTGGTGTAAAAGTGTAACCTAAGAAGAACCCATGAGGTAGTTCAATACTTATGCATATTTTGTATGTTATTATTATTGAAAATGTGTTAATTTATTAAAAATAGATCTTCTAATGGTGTGATTTGAATAAATAGGTTGGGTGACTAGGTAGCCATGATCGTTGACATTTCCAGTCATCTGGTACTAGAGTAAAAGTCAAATTTTGAAGTCTTCTTGAAGAAAATTGGGGAAATGGGATTTATCGAGAACATCATCGACATGTAGACACGTGAGTCAGAATTTTCCCAGCTCACACGTGTGGAACTCGAGCTTAGGGGGAATATTTTGGGAAATAGAAAAATCTCAAACTGCCAACTTGCGCCTTGATTTTCATCTACATGGAAGCGAATCTAAAGATTCTAAAACATGGGTTTTTCTCCCAGAATGACAAGTTAGGTCACCTATGAGCTATTATAAAAAATGTGCTATGGTTATAGAGTTATGGAAGGCGATTTGGAGTGGATTAATAAAAATAACACAGTTTTCCTATTACAGTCCAGTACCAACGTGACTGTCTAATTTTGGTACCACCATTTGCACATTGTCGTGATCTGGTACCATCTACCTGTCACGATCTGGTACCAATATAGAGAGCCGAATGTACCAAATTTTGCTCCAGATCGCGCCCAAGACAATTGGTGGATATTTATTTTCTTTAGCAAGGCTATGTTAGAATAGTTTGTTGATTGTCTCATCCTCATGCACTTCGTGTCATGAGGATGAAGCTCAAATATGTAACCAAATAATTAAATTTAACAATTGACTGATTTGAAAATCATTTCACCTCGTGTTTCATGACTAAGACTGTTTAAATAGTCGTGGAAAGGATGGTGGAGAGGAGTGAGGAGAGTTAGCATATTACAACATGTGAAGCAGCATGTGATATTGCAGAACATATTCTGAGTGAAGATTAACAGAAGGAAATCATTTATCTCCATGTATTGATTGTCGATAATTGAATTTGAAGTGAGTTGTTAACAAAAGTTTGATTCTATGTTTTGAGATTGGATTGAGAGTAATGTGTGGGTTGAAAACAAGCTTACTGTAGACTCCAGTAGCTAACCTGTTGAAGAAGCAAGGGCCCACTATTACACGTCAAAATTGCTCAGCTGGATAAGTGTCGCATTATCCCTCTCAATTGTCGTAAGTGTCGCATCTTCCCTACAACTTTCGAAAGTGTCGCAAGTTGGTCACTAGTGTCGCAAAGGATGTTTAGACATACTGCCATGATAACGACACTAAGGAGGCACTTATAACATCTCACATGACTGATTTGAAGGAGGAGCACTAATTTACTGAAGTCAAACAACTCTTGACACCTGAAAGGAACCCTGAAACTAAGGTTTTGAGGGGGAGCGCTCCCCTACTTTAGCTCCAGAAATGCTGGCGCTCCCCTATAATGCTTCAGGGAGTGTTATAACACTCCCCAGCCCCCTCTGAAGGAGTGATGCTCATTTTGAGAGTGCTAGCGCTTCCCCAAGTCTTACCAGGGAGCGCTACAACGCTCTCATGCCCCTTCTAAGGGAGTGCTGCCTAATCTGAGGAAGTAGTTAGCCCGTTGAGGAGAATAAGGGGAGGATCTTTCAAGATTAGAAGGAAGTTGTGCTCAAAGTCTTGGTTTCATCAAGAGATCCCTGATATTAGGAGAAGGTTCCCAAATTGTTCTAAAGATAACTCAAGAGGTTAAGCTCTTCTTAACCTATATAAACAGGCTCTATGATGGTGGAAAGGGGGAAGAATTGAATACATGAAACTTATGATCTTGGAGGAAATTCACAGTCAACCAAAGGAGAGTGATCAGTGAAGCTGCTGTTATCCAGATTGTGGAGCTTTGAGGCAAGGGTTAGACGAAGGGGACTTGACGAAGCTGTCGCATTCGCATCTATGATTGTAAGTATTGCTATCGTTATTCTCATCAATATGACACGCTTGGCCTGATTCTTTCTAGTTTGTGTCTAAAGCCACATGAACTTATCACTAGTTGATAGATCTATTTTCAAACTAATATCAATAGAGTAGGAAGTGGTCGTATCTTGCTTTGTCCACAGTATCCAACGAGGAGCAAAGGATTGGAGTGAAACCAGGAGCGTGTAGGGACAAACGTCGATAAAAAGGTACCTCTGTCATCCTTCCTTCTCATGTGTTAGTTTAGAGAGATTTGAAAGGAAGTCAGTGTCCATGATAAGAATTTTTCTGTCTAGGGTTAAGGTCAAGCTCTAGAGGTGATCTACCTGTCCGCAGGGATATTTTCTTAGAACAGAAACTATCGAGTCCACTTGGAGACAATGAAACTGAGGAGTCGACCAGATTCGACAGCGAAAATGCATTTGTGTGGGTTCAGATGAATACGGTAGAACCTACATCGCAGAAAAATCGCGCGTAAGTGATCAATGTGATCGGATCGATTTAGCGAATGTGCGGGTAAATCGTCGAGATACGGTTCTGCGATGTGTTTGATGTCATGAAAAGCATACGACATGGCTCACTGGAAAGTGGCTCCAACATTTTTAAGGCCAAACGGTAGCTTTCGGTAGGTGAAAGTTCCAACCAACCCCATGATGAGGCCTCGACAAGTGCCCAAATTTACATGTTTAATGGAGTTAATCTAACAACTCGCTCTGCGACGTATGACACGCCAGTTAAACCTGACAAACCGAAGATTGCTAATGGTTCTACATCAGACCTGTTCCCATCCTCCATCAATCCTCCATCTGTTATCCCTCCATCCGGGCCACTCCAGATTGAGAAGGCATCTTTTTACTCTATCTTACGCCCTCCTAAGAGCACCATCCGGAAATCCACATTCAATCCCAACTCACAGGCTGCCCAAAAATACAATATTGTAGAATATTTGGCCCCAACCCCGTGTGCCATGTCTGCCTTGGAAGTTCTACAACACTGTCCCAGCCAATGTAGAACACTCTTAGCCACTATTGGCGCTTTTGACCCAGAGTCATCAAACCACCTCACGTTTAATCTGGATGATCATCAACCGCGACTCTCCCACCAGCTAGCATTCCAAATCGATGTGGTTGTTCACAATCAACAAATCCACCGGACTATCTTGGATGAGGGAGCCTCCACTTGTGTCATATCCATAGCTTGTTGGAAAGGATTAAAATCACCTGCCCTTAACAAATCCGCTACCATGTTACGTGCCTTTGATGGACGAGATTTTCATCCTCACGGATTATTGCAATCCTTAGCCGTTCAGTTGGGCAGAAAAACTGTCACTGTTGATGTCGAGGTAGTCGATACACCCCTCGATTACAACTTACTACTCGGAAGAAGTTGGTTCTACGCGATGACTGTCGTCGACTCGTCGGTGTTTCGATGTGTACAATTCCCCCATCAAGGAAAAATTGTTACCATCGATCAGCTTGATTTCTGCACACTCGACGCACGCATCCCTGCTACCAACAACATTCCTTTTCTGGGAGATCACCCGGTTATGTATGAAAGCATTGGTGTTGGCTTATTAAAATATTCTAGCCTCATGGGTACCTTCCCTACACCACTTCCACCTACTGCACATCATATTGTCGGCGTCAATATGATTTCGACTATGACCTATCAATCCTTGGAATCATCAGATCCTTGGGTTGTGCCTAGTCCTTTGGAATTCGATGTGCTCAGTGACACAATGCCATTGAGCCTAGCCGAGGGCTCATACGTAGCTATCCAATCTACCTCTCCCTCGCCAAACGATTCACACTCATTGGCACCCGATACTTATTCAGTGCCATCTTGTTTAGATTCCCTATCATCTGTTGTCGATTACATTTCCCACATTTTTCCTTCGGACGAATCTATCATGGAAATTCTTAGCATTGACGATCTACCCTGGGATGACAACCACCATCGATCCTCTTTTCTTACACCTTTGGAAGAAATCCAAGACATACGATCTGTCTTCCCCCCCGATGTTACCGAAGCTCCGCAATCTCCTATCCTCACGACCGATTCTCTCTCTGAGGGGAACATGGGTAACATCTATACCACAGCCATGATTGACATTTCAATCAAATAAGGTGTCGTGGAAAACATCAACCTTGGTGCTAATTGCACACCTGACGAAGTGGTCTCTTACACTGCTTTATTCAAGGAATTTCGCGATGTCTTCACATGGAGTTACGAGGAAATGCCAGGGATCGATCCTTCGATCATCATACATGAAATCAAAACCTACCCTGACGCGAAACCGGTTTGGAAAAAGCTTCGCCTGGTTCATCCTAAGAAAGTCGCAGCTATAAAGGCAGAAGTTGAAAAACTTCTAAAATCTGGCTTTATCTATCCCGCCCCTTTAACTGAATGGGTCTTGAACCTTGTTCCGGTCGCTAAGAAATAAGGGACCATCCGTGTTTGCGTTGATTATAGAGACCTCAACAAAGCTTGTCCTAAGGACAACTACCCCACGCCCTTCATCGATCAAATCATTGATAACTGTGCGGGGAGCGTAATATTTTCTTTCATGGATGGCTTTTCTGGATATAACCAGATTGAAATCTTGCCTACAGATCAACACAAGACAACCTTCATCTGCCCTTGGGGAACTTTTTCCTACCGAAAGCTACCGTTTGGCCTTAAAAATGCTGGAGCCACTTTCCAGCGAGCCATGTCGTATGCTTTTCATGACATCAAACACATCGCAGAACTGTATCTCGACGATTTACTCGCACATTCGCTAAATCGATCTGATCACATTGATCACTTACGCACGATTTTTCTGCGATGTAGGTTCTACTGTATTCGTCTGAACCCACACAAATGCATTTTCGCTGTCGAATCCAGTCGACTCCTCAGTTTCATTTTCTCCAAAGATGGGATCAGGGTGGACCCCTTAAAGATCAAAGCCATCTTAGCCTTACCTCCACCCACCAATTTAACCCAACTCCAAAGTTTGCAAGGAAAAGCAAACTTTCTTCACCGTTTCATCTGCAATTATGCCGATATCACTAAACGATTTATGCGGTTACTACAAAAGAATGTCCCTTTCATCTGGGATGACGCAGCTCAATGGTCATTCGACGCTCTCAAGCATGCTTTGACCCATGCACCTTAGTTACATCCACCTGAATATACAAAGGATTACATCCTTTACTTGGCCGCTTCTACTGCCACCATCGCAATGGTGTTAGTCCAAGAAGACTCTAATGATGAAGAACATGTGATTTACTATATGAGAAAGAGTTTATCTGGACCCGAACTCAGATATTCGCATGTTGAGAAACTGGCTCTGGCAGCTGTCATCGCTGTCCAAAGGTTCCGTCACTACATATTATTACGCACCACCACGGTAATCGAAGACTCCAACCCCATGTACCACGTCCTGAAATGTCAAGTACTTGGGGGCAAATATTCGAAATGGATTGTTATTCTTCAAGAATTTGATCTTGAGTTTACAAAGGCGAAAGCCAAAAAATCCCTGGTGTTTGCCGAGCTTATATGTGCTCTCCCTCGTGCTGATGAAAACATCGAACCTAGAGATCCTATACCCGATGAATCTCTCTTCCTCATCAGCACCTCTGATCCTTGGTACAAAGATATTCTCCTCTACCTTCAAACACAACGTTTTCAGCCCAACATCTCTCACGAAGAGCGACGACGCATTCGTCACCACTCTCGTCATTATCTCATCCGCGATGAAACTTTGTATCGCCGTGGTATCGACACCATCCTTCGACGATGTGTGATTTATGAGGAGGCTGAACATGTCTTGAATGATTTTCACCTTGGTGCTTGTGGCGGCCACCTTTCCTGTATGGCCATAGCCCAAAAAATCCTACGTGCCGGCTATTTTTGGCCTTCGATTGTCAAAGACTGTATCGAGGCTGTCAAGAAATTCCCACCCTGCCAAATATTTAACAAGAAGACATGTACCCACCCTACTGCGTTGCACCCCATTATTTCCATCGGCCCCTTTTCCAAATGGGGCATTGATTTCATGCAGTGTAAGCCTACCTCAGCCGGGGGGCACGGTTACATCATCGTCGCCGTCGACTACTTCACCAAATGGGCTGAGGCTATGCCTACCTTCCTGAATGATGGCCGTA
>ML797943.1:21338-50410 GCA_009831015.1 Picea engelmannii | reverse complement strand
AACAACACATTGTGAACCACAACATACTCAGTATATTGACTGTTGAACTACCCATGCTATGTCTTGATGATTGATGTGTGATTTCCCTTTCAGAAGTGTGGATTGCATAGTTAGTTTTCTGGGTCAGATAGTAGATTTGAATTGTCAAAAGACTCCATCTCATACTTGCCTTTTCCATAATGGAGTAGATAGCCTCTCTGTGAAAGACAACCAAAGTGCATTTCAGTTTTCTATTTTGATTTGTTTCTAGCATACATAATCTAGAATAGTTCTATACTCATGACATTAGAATTACCTTTCTTACTGGTGTCTTGTAACTATGTTGATTACGAATCTTGGATTGATAATTAATGAGTTCATTATACTAAACATATAAGAAACACAACACTCTCCTCCCAATGCTGACCTACATTCACTAAAGACAAACAAAGAACTCTACATGCATTTGATCTATGAACTAATGGGTTAAAGATTTAATCAATCATACAATCAATATTCCAATAATGACAATCTCATATGGTGGGACGGGAAAAGAAATTCTTTTACTAACTTCACAATGATACCTTACAATGATAAAGTTGGCTACTACTCCTCGATCCTGGTCCTGGGCTCTTCTTCCACTATCTTCCAACTGCTTTTCTTTATACTTCTCTTTTCACAAGGATGGCTAAAGGATGGGACAAAGGGAATGCTCAATCAAGTATAGTTTCTTTACTATGATTCTCCTCTTTTCAAATGGGACCCCTAATCCTTCTTTTATAGGCTAGAAGAAGCTACGTATTTGGTTGAGTGACCGATCATGCATGGCTGAAAGGTTTAGTTAACTTACCCAAAGCTGTGTGTTCCATCATGAACTTTCCTTTTTCCATGCTTTTGTAGGTACACATGGGATGTCTTGGGTCAGCTAGTGTGTACATGCGTGCAGTAATGAAGCAGGGCACGTGGGTCTTTATAAAAGGGGTTTTTAAGAAGAGGTGTTCAACAATGTTTTGGAAAAGAAGGATTCTGAGATGGCTTGATGCTAGGTAAGAATGTCTGGTGAAATTTAGGGTTATAACATATGCCCCCTAATGTGTGAGGTCAGAACAACATTTGATGGCCGAAATACATTAACAATATTTTCCAACGTTCCAAACAAGTGAGCCCAAGGACCAGAAATCGGGAGGTTCCTTCTACAAAATAATATTTGTCTCATCGAGGCGAGCATAATCATGCTCGGGATGAAATAAAATCATGGCTACAAATCAAATACACTGTAGATCCATGTCATATAACTATATAAAGTGTAGCCGCGAGCAATACAAAATGGAGCTACATCTCGAAATAAAAAAGATATACATGTAGAGTATCCATATTCTAGAAGCTGATGAGGCCTAATGGATGGAGATGAGGTCTTCAAAGATCGAGAAACAACTTCAAAATCTTCCAAACTCGGGTAGGGGTGTAATATGAGTGTACGACTTCACTACCCAGAGGTATTCGACGACTCGTCGGTCATGGACTAGAGGATATTGATGAACAAACTGAAGGCTTCATTGATCTAGAACAAAGACTTGATTGGACTTTTGGGATGGCCAGACATGATGGCAAGGGACAAACCGCAGAGGGGCTGACTCAGGCTTGGTAAAAATTCCCTTGAACAATAGCATGAGACTCATGCAACATAGCATTTGACATAAGTTTACAATGCAGGAGGCAACACAAACTCTCCATATGTTTGGAAGGATAACCAAATGGAGGAGGACACAACTCTATGTAGCAAGAAAATCTTCCTAAGGTCGTATTAAATCCCAGAGTTTGATGAACAAACAGACAAATGTGATTTATCCAAAGGCGACTCATTATACTACCAATACAAAGAAACTACGTTTCCCTTCCTTTTTTTGGGGTATATTTGATTTTTTTGTCTTTTTCAATAATTTTCAAAAAATAATAAAAGAATGTTACATTACAAAGGAGGAATGAGTGTCCCAAACATACAAGTTCGAGGCGCAAGGACAAGACTGATGTTCAAAGAAAGGACACTCAGGAAAAATCCCTCCTGGGAACAAAGGTGTCAAGACGCAGAGGCAAAGTGCTACAGGGCTTGTGTATAAGGCATGCTTCAGATGGTTCAGTTGAGAGCAACATGGAGCTGACATTAGACCAAAGATGCAAGTATGAAAATGTGGTTAACAAATCACACAAGGGTAATGTGCTTCGATGTAAGTTTAATGAGCCCAGAGATGATAAGCTCGACGGTTTGTCATATTTAGAGAGTTTGAAAAAATGTAAAAGGAGACTCCGATGGGGTACCTTTTTCGAAAGTAGTCTAGCCAGTTCAAAAAAGGGGTAAAGTAGCACCGAAAATATGTCTATTCAAAACCATTTTAATGAGTGTGATAAAGACAAGATCACTTAGCCATTTTTTCATTTTTAAGGAGTCTGAAAAAAGCTTAACTATGGACTCCATTAGGAATGTTCTTTTGGACCATTTTAATGAGTGTGAAAGAATAATGTCACTCGACAATCTTTTCAATTTTAGGGAGTCTGAAAAGAGCTTAACTATGGACTCCGTGGGGGTTCCTTTTTCATACATTTAGTCTCTCAGGCCTAAAAAAGGGTTAAAATTATACATGAGGGTACTCTTCTAGAGAATTGGAGTTCCTTAGAGTATACTTTTGTTCATATAGCTGACCGTTCGGACCGAAAAAGGGGTAAACTACCACTGAACAAACATGACTTCAAATTTCAGTTTAACGAGTGTGAAAGGAAACAAGATCGCTCGACAATGTTATCATGTTTAGAGGGTCTGAAAAGGGCTTAAAAGAAGACCTGTTATGTTTTTTTGGAGTTCCATTGGTGAGGTCAAGAGTGAAAAGGAATCATGCAAATGAGGCTCAAACTCGTAATCAAGGAAAAACTATGGAGGAGTCTTGAGCTTATAATCGTTAGTGATAGCATGGACACTGTCATGCAACCAGGATCTACCTAGGGCATCCATGTTATGGTAGGCTCTACCACCAAATTAAGACAATTCTAAAGCAGTAATGAGGGTTCCGTGTCACAACTCGGTGGGATCGATCCTATGGAAAAGAATAAAAGACAATGAGATGCAGAAAGTGGGGGTGGAATCTTGACTTAAATGCAACGAGATGGGAAAAATGAATTTTTACCAAAGGACCGTCCAAACTCCCAATCTCAAAAATTTTCCAAATACCCAAAGGAATACCTCCCTTCATAATCCAAAGAAAACTCTCGAACCATCTTAAATGCTTTTTAGTTTAGAAAAAATGACAAAAGGGTCCGAAAATTGACAAAAAAGGGCCAAAAAACTCTATAAATAGGAGCTGGTAGCTCATTATCACCATTGTTAATTTAGAAATTGACTCAAAGACAAAACTTCCCCTTTATGAAAAGAATTGATTCCGAGAGCTTTGGTGGATGAAACAACCATCTGCTTGGACCAAGTAAGTATAAACTCTCTCCTCTTGCAATTTAAACCTTTATTTATGCTTTTAGTTTCAAGTTTTTGGGGGGCGTCGACCCTCAAAAGGTTGGCCCTAGGTCCACATAGGCTGTCTTATGACAGGCCACATGTACACTCGGGTAGAGGAAAAACTGCACGCGTGTACATGCGACTGTCATCATTACAGCATGTGTGGACCCTTATTTAATGGATTTTTTTTTTAAAAAGCAAGGGTTAGCCCTCCTAAACTTGTTTTTTTGTAGGATGTATGTTCACTGGAGGGAAAGAGAGCATGAGGAGATTAGTTCATTGGTCGGGGAAGACCCCAATGTTGTTGTTGCCTTCATGCAATGTGGGTTGCTAAAATTCTTCCTATGTCCTTTTATGTGAGCACAACCTAGGCTACTGAATGCCTTGGTTGATTATTGGCATCCCGACATAGAGGCCTTTATGTTAGAGGGGCAATCACTGGTGCCTAATATAGAGGATATATACTTTTTGACTGGCCTCTCTAGGAGAGGGGAACCAATCAATTTCCAAACATTTCTTTTGGGGCCTCATAACATATCAGAATTGATAGGACTTTATTGTGAGGCTAGTACAAACCGATCGAGCTCTTAGGTGCCAATAAGCAATATCACTTATTTATCACTACAGAAGATTGTGTTTCTTATGGGGCGGATGACTAGTTCAACGACTCTACATCAGGCGTCCTGTGCACAGATGAACTATGCAGTCTAGTGCTTAAATGCATAGATATTTGACTGGACCACTACATTGCTGGATTGTATGAAGAGGTAGCTGACATATTGCTGGTTGCGGACATAAAGGAACTTCGGTTTCGGGACGATTCTATGCTCTTTCTTCTTTGAAAGAGTTCCTAGTTTCAGTCCTTGAGTGGTGGTACGAGGACATCAAGCCTCTCTTCCTATGGTTTGCAGATGGGCAGTGTTACTGCCACGACAGGGTGGTGGAAGGACCAATGAGTCCTTTGATGATGACTTCTTTTCTTAGTTGTCACGATGGATCCCAGTCATAGAGGATTACCCTTATGCTAGGATTGATATCTTGAGATACCCTGAGATACCGGTACCTCCTGGCGAGGAGAGAGGAGAGATGGGTAAGTTTGCATCATTTTTTTTTCTTTTGTGAAACATATGTAATTTTTATATTTTTTTTTATATATATCATTTTTTTATACTAGAGTATTCGATACATATGTGTCTATTATGTGCAGATGTGGGACCGGTGCGACCTATGGATTATGCAAGGAACAAGCATCATCCTCATCTAGGGGCCGCACTTGTTTCTGCAGGGGGACCAAAAATAGCATGAGAGCTTCCATCTGGTGAGGCTGAGAGGGTTTTGAGATGAGTTGAGTGAAACTTTACCTCGTTCACCCACACAATCCCTATGGTAGAGATTGAGGATCTTCCACCATCTATGTAGCGTCATGTAGTGGGGGCACCACATACATGGGTCCAACTGTTTCGACGTTTGGAAAACACTGTTGATCATTACAATAGGGCCCACAGGCCTTGACCTTAGATAGTATACACTTTTCACATGCCGAGAGCACTACTTGTATATATGTTTTGAGGGCATAAGCCCCATGACTTGTTACTGGTCATATTTTTGAGGCGCTTGTGTCCACCTATGTACTCTATTGCTTATGATATTATATATGGATTTTTATGTCTTGTTGTGTCTTATGGATCATATTTGACTTAAAAATGTATTTACATGTTTATGTGTATTTCTTTTTATATGTGTACGAGATGCCGGTCTAATATTTGATTAGCTAGGGTATCTGTAACTTGGTTTAATCTCCTAGGAACATGAAAATATGTAATATAATCAAAGATTTGTTCTAAGAGATGTACCCTAAGGAAACGTTGGTTTAAAGTCATATCATGAACATGGTAGACTTTATTTAACTGAGACACAACCAGTTGAGCGTCTAAATAGACCCGAAGATGAGAGATACCAAATGACAGGGCGTCATAGAGAAACTCAATAACTGCACTATATTCGACAACATTGTTTGTGGTGTCGCTTAAGCATATACCTCTGGAAGATAATAACTAGCCTCGAGGTGTAAAAATTACCCAAGCCACGGAGGCAAGCCTCCGAGTGTGCCGGCTAGCATCATCTGTGTACCCAATGAACACCTCTAATTCACTTGACATCTGCCACAGTGAAAAAAGATAACATTAAAAATGACACGTCCATAATACTAAAAGAAACTAGAAAGTAATAGTACAAAGACTATACATATGTTACAAAAAGTTACCAAAGGAAACCTACCTATGAGTAATACTTCTTGAGGTAGAGCCCATTTCTAGGCTCTGCCAAAGATTTTCCCTCAAAGTCAACTAGACAAAAAGCGCCCTTTTTAAGAACCTCTTTTATGATGAAATGTCCGAACCACATGGGTTTTAATTTTCCTAACCCGAGGGGGTCCTTATCTTGGTCATAGACCACGACAAGGTCACCTTCAAAGAAAATTCGAGGATGAAAAGACCGATCATACTGACACTTGGATTTATGTTTGTGAGCCTCGTTTCCAAAGTCCCCATCACGAAGCTTCTCATTGAGCCGCTCAAGGTATAATAACCATTCTTCAAGTGGATAAGTGTTTGGCAATAACTATATTGCTAATTTTAGGGACAGGATCTGACATTCGATAGGAAAGATTGCTTCTAGCCTATAAATGAGTTGAAAAGGTGAGAAACTGGTTGCAGTCTTAACAGACATTTGGTAAGCCCATAATTCCGAGTATAACATCAAATGCCAATTTGACTTGGCTAAGTTGATCATTCACTGTAGGATGGTCTTAAGAGATTTATTTACAGCTTCCACCTGACCATTTGGTTGGGGATAGTAGGGTGATGAATTTTCTTTCCACAATCCAATATTTTATGTTAATTCGATCATCATCTGGTTCTAAAAGTGACTGCCATGGTCAGTGACAATCTCTCTCGGGACGCCGAACCTTGCTATTATCTAGCTGAATAAAAATAGAGCCACAATCTCTCCATCATCTTTAAATGTTGGCATAGCTTCGATCCACTTTGTGAAGTAGTCTATGGATACAATGATATAATGATGCCCCCTTGTTGAAGGAGGGTTACATGTAGTGTAATCAATCCCCCACTTGGTGAACGGACCAACTGTGATGATAGGAAACATGGGAGCAGGATGTGCCCTCATATTCTGAGAGAAGATCTGACATGCGTGGCACTTCTTGACTGATTTGATACAATCTTTGATTAGTGTCAGCCATAATTAACCTGCTCGTAAAATATTTTGGGTTGTTTCCAACCCAAACAAATGACCGCCACATGCTCTGATATGGAAATCGTTAAGCACGATAACCGCTTCTGCGTGAGTGAGACATCGGCGCAGGATGCAGTCTACACCTCTTTGATACAACGTATCGTTGAGTATGAGATAATTCTTGGCCTGATGGTGTATACGACGACGCTCATCACGAGAAGAATATGTGGGGCACTTCAAAGTCTGGATATAGATAAGTATATCTCTGTACCAGGGTTCTAAAGATGTTATAAAAAACATATCTCCTTCGATAGGTGATTCTTCGGGTATAACATCACCTGAATCAACCAGAAGTTTTGGAATAAGTTTTGCGAAGACTAGTGACCTTTTGGATTTCGCTGAAACAAAATCTAAGTCGAATTTATGGAGGATGATTATCCATCTATTGACCTTTCTGCCTATTACCCGTCATGTCAACACATATTGAAATGGATTCACAATGACAATAACAATGGTATTGTGAAACAAAACATAATGACATAACCATTGAACAACATGGATTTCTTCCAAAGCAAGTTTTTCAATATGAGAATAATTGAGTTTCAGTCTGACTAGGCCTCAACTCAAGTAATAGATCACATATTCTAAGAGAAAATCATCTTCCTGAACTAAGACCATGCTAATGGTTGACTCTGTTGCAGCCAGGTATAATAAGAAATATTTGTTATAGTTGGGTGGCCGAAGAAGAGGGGAATTTGTGAGGGAATGTTTCAACGCTTCGAATGAGCATTGAGCGGCACCGTCCCAATAAAAATGAGAGTATTTCTTTAGTAAGCACATAAATCCCTTTGTGATCTTAGCATAGTTGGCGATGAAATGTCTTAAAAAAAATTCCTTACCCTGGAGACTCTGAAGTTGAAGGATTGTGCGTGGGGGAGGCAACTGAATTATTGCCTCAACCTTGAGAGGATCGACCATGATCCCTGTATTTGACACTATGAAACCTAACAAACATTTTCATGTTACGCAAAATCTACATTTTTTTGGATTCAAGGGAATCTAGAAGTAGTGACATTGCTCAAAGATAAGTCGGAGGTGTGTGGGATAATCCGTTCTCCTACGAGATCAGGATGATAAATCATCTAAATAGGCCTAGACTATATGTTTGAGATCATGGAAAGAAAAATACATGGCCCGCTGGAAGGTTTCTCCAGCATTTTTGAGACCAAAAGGCATCTTACGATACGTGAATGTACCCCATGGACAAATGAATTCCATTTTGTGCTGGTCTTCAGGTTTGATTTATATATGATTATATCCCTAAAAATCGTCCATGAAAGAAAAGGCCTTTCAACCTGCACATTCATCAATTATTTAGTCGATGAATGGGGTGGGAAAATTAACTTTTGGACATGCCTTGTTCAAATCACAGAAGTCCGTACATACACGAATCGTCCCATCTTTCTTATTGACTGACACATGATTTGATACCCATTGGTTCCAATGGATAGGATAGATAAAACCAACTTTTAGCCATTTCTCAACTTCAACCTTAATGGCTGCTTCTTTCCTGGGATTAACCGGAAGAAGCTTCTATCGAATAGGCTTGGAATCTAGATAAGTTTTGATTTCATGTTCGACTATTTTTGGATTGATGCCTAGCATTTCCTCATAAGACCAGGAAAAAAAGTCGTTAAATTCTTTAAATAGATTTGTGTAGATTTGAAACTCTCCGGGGGAACAATCAACTCCGAAAAAAACATTCTCCTCAACGCCATGGGTTCTGGAGATATTAATCAGTATGGTTGCAGTGATAGTTGACATATTATCCACGACATAAACCTCATGTGTAGATAAGGGATTAATAGGACAAGACCTATCTCTAGTCATAGTTAAGGTGAATTCTCCTGCTTTGATTCTGTTTAACTCTGGGAGGAAGTATGATCTATGATGGATATCGTCCCAGGGTTTGTCTGGACTAGTCATTGTTTCAATTATTGCTTCGTCGGAGGGCAATACTAAGTATAATGAATCGGTATCAGCGAGAGAGACTTGAGCCCAAATAGGCTCTAGAATCAGATCTAAGTCTTGTGCAGGAGTTGTATCTGTGTTGGAAAAATCTTGCTAGACTAAAGAGTACGCTACTTCAGGTGCGGACAAGGGCATGGACATGAGAGGGTACCCTATCCCTTCCATCATGGTCGATGGGGAAGGAAGTATCCACGGATCGTTGAAGTAAGTCGTGCGAAATGAAGAAACTTGGAAAATATCAACCTTATGGTGGTCAGATATGAACTTGACATTGCCTTGAGGGGGTGGGTAATCGAAGGTACCCATCAAATATGGGCATAAACCAACCCCTATGTTAACTATGCCCGATTGGGGATTATTAATCATCGGGATTGTTGATGCCCCCAGTGAAGGGTCAGGTCTGGAGAAAGACAATTGATCAATGGTCACAATTTGGTCCTCATGTGGAAACAACAAGACCCGAAAAACTGTAGCAACCAATGCTGGCATGGAATAAGTCCAAATTCTTCCTAACAAAATATTGTAGTCGAGGGATGTGTCGACTAATTCTACCTCAACACACACGGTCTTCCCTCCTAACTACACAGGGGAAGAGGGAATGATACCATGTGGTTGGAATGAATGACCATCGAAAGCAGTGAGAATAGTATGTGACAGAGACAAAATGGGCTGGCCAATGGCCTTCCAACATGCAACTGACATAACGCATGTCAAAGCACCCTCATCAACCACCGTGTAGAAAATGTTCTGAGTAAACATTTTCGTGGGGTGAGCCACTACTATCTAAAATGCTATGTGGTAAGGCAGACAAGGTTTTAAGTCGGTTGTATCTAGCATGATTGTACCTAGATTACAAGTGTTGGTAGATCCTAAAGAGGCTAACAAAGCCTTCCTCTAGGAAAGGTATCTTTGGAGGAACTCCAAAGTGGACATTGCACAAGGGGTTTGGGACAAATCATCCACCACATAATAGTTCTGGGAAACCTTTGCATTAGGGTTTTGAGAATCTTTCTTGAATGCACCTTTTTGGATACGTGTCATTGTTTCACTCAAAGTCTTCTTGATCCGGAGAGGAAGATATGGGAGTTCGACTTCTTTTCCCTTCTCAAAAGTTCTTGGTTTACTATAGTCATGTGCTCTAGTCGATAAAAAAACATCACCCTTCATCATATACACATTCACGAATGTGGGATTGTTCAAAGACGGAGAGGTTCCTTGACTGCCTCCTTATGCACTTGTAGAGGCTTGGGTTAGGTTTTTCCCATGTTGAAATGGATTGGTTAAAATGACAGGCTGTTGCTGTGTCACAAACATTTAGGCCTCTGCAAGCCAAGGACATTGGTGGGTCGAGTGGTCTTCTGCGCATAGGTTGCACAGATACCTCGCCTTCCATTTCTTAGTGTTTCCCCCACCAACATTATTAGTGGGTTTATTATCCCCCTTATCCTTATTTAGTTTTTTTTCTTTCCTTCAGGCTGCTGGGTGGCCTTTGGATTTGTCGATTTCACTTTGTGTACATATGATGTTTGGGTAGGGGGAGAAACTAAAATAGTATTCTGGCTGGCCGCTGTGTGTTGTATAAATAATTGTTGCAATTGCTTCATTAGTTTCTCAGCAGGATTTGTGTGTGCTGAACCAACAATACCATCGGCATGTGGTCCACCTCTCTGTCTGGTTTGTATCAAGTATTGAGCATGGTGCATATGGAAAGATATTGTATAATAAACAAGACTGAGAGTAGATTAGCTCAATCTGTTGAGCTCTCATGATGGCATCTTCTTCAGAAAACACTCCCGATGTCTTTGGATAAATATGGGAACAAATACTTAAGGAAGCACTCGAGTAGGAATGTTGGTGGGACTGGCACCTTAATTAAACTCTTCCAACATCTCCATTCTTGGATGTGATCAGAGATATGGTCCACTTTTGTCTGTGTGAAATTGGCCAGCAATTATGTTCCAGCGCCATATCTCATAGGTAATTGGAAATGGTTTAGGAAAGCCATTGCCAATTTGCTGAAGGAAGAGTATCTTGAGTGGTCGAGCTCAATGTACCATTTGTCGGCACTCCCAGTGAGAGTACATTGAAACAATCACAACTTCACGGAGTCATCTTTCAACGAGTTAGATGAGCACCAAATATGGAAAATGGTCACATGATATCCCAAATCTTCATTAGGCTTGGCTTCGAACTTTGGTATCTCTGAAGGAAACTTTGTTGGCATAGGGGGCCAATGCAGATCGTGACATATAGGGTCATTCAAAAACCTTGTCAAGTATGGAAAATGCAAGGTTTCCAAGAAAGGTAGTTTGGGTTGTTGGTGATAACCATGGAAAAAGGGACTTGGAGTTTGAATGGCACCAGGTTGCCAGGAAACGTTCGACTGCTAGCCTGGGTTCTGGTAAAAACCATGGCCATGACCAACGTATGGATTTTGCGTGTGAGGAGACATCATCAACTGATTCCAAAAATAGGATTTAGATGGTTGGGCGTGCATTACATTCAGAAGACTTTGTGAGGGGTTTCCCCATGCTGATACCATGGGCATTGGCATAGCATCCTGTCTAGGGTTCCATTGGTTGTGGAAAGAATTACCCCATATTGGCATTCCTGACAAGGGGACTGATCCCTGCCAAGAATTCTGAGGTCCTGATGTGGAAGAAGTTCATGGGTTTGCCCGCTGTTCAGGAATAGTACCCTACATAGGAATAGGTTGTCTGTAACTGGGGTTTCCCCCAGTAGGGAAAGTAGATGATGAGAAAGCATTGTTACCAAATGCATCGAACAAATAAAATGGAGTCGAACCGACTGACATATTATGAGAAGGTGGTCCTTGAACCTCTACTCCAAATAAACTATGGTGTGTGTGTGGCTCAACAGATTTCTAGTGGGTTCCACCGAGTGAAGGAGACAAAGGAGGTATATGACCTCCCCCGTAGGGAAAAGCATTAAAAGGAGATGAAGTGCCCCGCATGTCTCCTTACAGAGGATCATTAGAGTTCCCTGCCCCCAGACCTAAAGTCTGTAAAGTGGAGTAGGAAAGTACAGGACTTGTACCTGAGCTAGGCATCCCGTCTGAGAACGGAGGGTCGGTCGCACTTGGTATGAAAGGGGCAGTGGCCACTGCCATAGATGGGACTGGACCACTGCTGGAGGTAGAGGTGGTCAATACCATGGTGGCTCAGACCGGGGATGGTGGGTGAGGAGAAGAAATATCCCCTGTGGTGACAACCGTAGTGGGAATTGAATAATTCCCAGAAGAAGTGGAAACATTTGTTTCCATTGCTGCATGCGACACTATCTGGCACTCATAAGCATGAATCTGTACGATGATGGGTGCTGAAAGATCAGTGGTTGGAGTTTCAGATGGACCAAGATCTTTCCCTCCAAGTTATAAAATGGTTGTTTCCTGCGAATGTTGATCGTGTACAATTTCTTGTGACCCGGTCACTTCAAAAGACCCTTGTTGGTCTAGATTTCACCTTAGTGGTGGCAGAGGTGGCTCCAATGTAACCGGTGATAGAACCAGAAGCCTTCGTGAATGATAGATCTCGTGATCCTCCACTGTGTGAGAAGATAAAATACACACTAGGGATTTCTATTCGTTCAAAAAACAACACACACTAAAAGGGTCCCTTCAAGATAAAACAAGCAAACACTAAACTAGTTGGAAGAATAGTTACAACAATCAACACTAGAGAAACTTACCAGTGCAAGTGCAAATCGAACACGGAAGCACCCTCCAGGTATTCTCTGCAAAGCGTGGACTGATGTCTATCCTAGGTACTATGGTATACCCCTACAGTCACCTGTGTATGTCTCTAAAAAGATAGGCAACTAGATTGCCAGTGCGTGAACAGTCACTAGGCGGGTAAAGTCAAAAGTTGTGTAGACCACAATGAGCAGGGTATCAAGCCTGAAACCTATCAAGGGTATCTGTTAGCACATATTATTTTAAGGGGAATATTCTCTCTGGATTCGGTTACTTGGTGAAAAATAAATGAAATGGGGCTTAAGATCCATCAAATGAAGTTATCCAAGATCGCAACCATGAGCGCCCAAGCACAACATGCATAAAATCTCTATTTTTGGGTTAAAAATCAAGCAAGAAAGCATTTTTGATTTTTTGCGGTGAAGATCCATCGATGGAGAAGATCAATGGTCATCGGGTAAGCCAGAGCCATGGATTTTCATGAGGTTTAGCGCATGGGCTCATTCATCATGACCAAAGTCAAGAAATGATCATGGTTGTTCGATCCAATCGGGACACATGGCACCTGATTAAGTTTGGTCACAGTCTCAGTTATTTCGACTTTGAAATACAAGGGTCGACTCCCTTCCATCCATGATGCGTGAGATGCAAAGGCACTTTTGGGTGCGGTCCCATGGTCATAACACAGGGTCGTATGGAAAGACGGTTGGAGGAAGAGGAGCAAGAACTCCCGGTGGGAGAATCCCCGAAAGGATTGGGACCATTAGTCTTGAAGGACACTTGGTGCCTGATTAAGTCCGATCGCCATATCAGCTATCGAAACTTTGAAATATGAGGGTTGAATCCCTTCCATCCATGATACGTGAGATGCGAAGGGGCTTTTGGGTTGGGCCCATGATCCTAACGCCAGGGTTGTATGGAGTATGGCCAAAGAAAGTGAGAATGCAGGGCTAGGGTTGTTCAATGGAAAAAAGATCATGGCCATCAATTTTTAAAGCTGATCCAACCATTGATCTTAGAGGGTCATTTCACAAGTTTGGGCACTAGGAAATTTGAAGGCAGAGGAAGTAGAAATCCCCAAAAGAAGAAATGCCGAAACACCCTTGGAGAGAGGTGCTAGGTCATGGCCCCGAGTTACATTGATGGCAATGCCAGAATAAAGGGAGGCTGGCCTCTGGGCCTTAGAGAGAAGGCACATGGTCTTCTCCTAAGCATATCATCTCAGCCACTCCCCGGGGAAGCAGATAATGAAAATTGAGAAGGTAGATGAAACCTTAGCTCGAGCCATAAATGGAAGGTATGGGAGGCTTGGAGCAATCAACCCATGGTACACTTGTGTGCAGGTCCTCTTGCAAGAGCCATGCTGAGTTAAGGTGGTGTCTGACGAAGGATTTCCATCCAAGTTTGATTGAAGAGATGCCATGCCCTGGAGGTTCGAGCACGCCTCTACTGGGTGATTTTTTCCGAGTATATATACTCAATTTTTCTATTTTTGTAGGGATTGATGGTAGAGCGAAGCTCCCAATTGTAAAAATTTAACAAAACCTTTGGTTCTCTGGTTATAGACTGGAATTTTGAGAATTTTTGTTTAATGGCAGCCAAGTCCCTCCTTTCCTTCTTCCTCTGAATATGAAATCCTGGGCATGGATGATCCAGTCAGGTGTTGTAATAACTATATGATGCATGTTTGATTATATTAGTTCTACAACATTTTAAGTTTACTTTGAAGTTTCTCGGGTCTGAGAGGATCTCATATCTGAGACTTTTCCCCCTTTAAAGGGCTGCTGGAAGACCAGATGTCTAGAGTAGACTTTATTTCCCTTTTCCTTCCCTCCACTCACTCACCACTATGGAAAATCTACTGGCTTAAGTTAGATCAAGACCTCACATGTCTTTGCTGTTCCAACCCAGTTTTTTGAGTTAAACGATATTGTTCTGAGTTTACTTCCATTCGATCACCCTTTATAAAAAAATAGTGACATAAACTGATGGGCATCAGGCTTACTCCTACTGCAATCCAGGAGTGACTTCTAACACCAGCATTTCTGGTGCCGTTTCCGGGGATGAAGTTGAAAATTTTCCCTGGGATTGAACGACATTGACCCTATGATTCTGAAGGTGAATCAGGCATTAGATCCCTACGAGATTTGTACTATGCACCTAGTGACTCCATTTTGATGACTCCACTGTGGAGAACCTTTTGTTTTAGTTTTGGCTTCTAGAGGTAGACACGCACGGTCCCATCCACATCTGCCTCTAGCTACACCTGAAGTTGAACCAGAGGTGATTATCATAAAAGGAAAGGCCTCTAAAGGAGAAACTTCCACTGCTGAACCAGGTAATTTTCCATCTCCTTTTGTAGAAACTCCATTTTATTCTTCTCAACTTCCTAGCAGACCTTTTTCAAAAGTTTCCCATTTCCTGAATTTCAGAAGTGTTCCTGCTGATTTTTCCCCTCCTAGTCTGGGATTGGAGGGAGAAATCCTTATCACTCCCCTCTCCCCTGAAGCTGTACATTGGCACAGACCCAGGACCACAAAATATTTCCCCACTCCTAGCTTTATCACCCCTTCTCTTATTACTGTTGCTACTACTGCACATAGAGAAGCATCTGCTGACTCAATCCCCTTAGCCTTCTCTCTGAATCCCCCATTGTTTCCCCTTCCAGCTAGAAGCTCATTTATAGTATCCCCTATTTGATCTCCTTCTCCTCTGAGTTCTAATCCACCTAATATTCCTATGGTAGGAGCAAATCCCCCCATGACCAGAATGGAGGCTATAATAGCTGCTAGATATGCTCCCCTTTTGTTACCTCAGCCTCTCAATGCCCTTCCAGCAGATGGCTACCTTAAGCAGCTGCTCAAGTTTACAGGCGAAGGGGACATAGCTGGATAAGAACACCTTGAAGCCTGTTACAATTTTACAAATGATCATGTTATCATGCATGCAGATGTATTGATGAGGATTTCCATCCATAGCCTTGAAGGTGAGGCTAGAAAGTGGTTTAGGGCCCTGCCTCTGGATCTATCGATGGGATTGAGGCTTTTGATAATGCCTTTTTGAGACAATGGGGAGACAAAAAAGACTTCATTTATTACATGACAGAGTTTGGGAGATTTGAAGAGAAAGGAAGGAGAGTCTGTCTCTGACTTCTCCCAGAGATTCAATAAAATGTACAATACGATTCCCATTGAGATAAATACCTCAGAAGCCTTTGCTAAAATAACTTATGCTAGTGCTTTTGATCCTGATTTCTGCCTCCTATTAAGGGAAATGAGAGCCACTACTCTGACTCACATGCATGATGCAACCATGGAAGTAGAATCTAACATATTGGTTGTAGACCAACTCAGGAATAAGGCTGATAGAGACATATCCAAGAAGAGACCTAAAGCCTCCCCATCCAATTCCTCTCCCTCGCCCATTCAGATGGATGAGGTAACTAAAGTGATAAATTCTCTTTCGGCTAGGATGGAAAGGTGGGAGTTAGAAGGGAAGCCTATGTACATAAATCCCAAAAATACTAATAATAGAGGCTTCAAGAGGCCTAGTAACAATGTGCCACAGGCTTTGCCAAGGGAACAAAGGAGAAAAGACAGAGATGAGTAGAGGATTCAAACCCCTCTCCAAAATAACCTAGTTTCTCATGAGGAAGGAGAGGAGATAGATGAGCTCGACCATGAAATTCACTATATTGAAGACACTTCCCCTTTTCCCCATTTGAATCAATCTTCATATGAAGAATCCCTTATGAGCATTCAAATCAATGAGTTGAGAAAAGGGGAAAAGGCCAACAACACTCCTAACAGATACCATCTCAGGTCAAAGAAGAAAGAAGGGAATTTTGATATCCATGATCAACCCCTCATAGAAGAAAGGCCTACTAAACCTACAACAATCACTACTAAAGAAAAGAAAACTCATAATACTTTGCCAACAACCAAAGAACCAGTCTCTGAGGTAAGGGAAGCTCCTAAGTCTCTTTCCTCATTTAGTTTTGAGCACGGAATTCAAAAGATTATAATTCTCGGACCCCTCTTAGAACTAGTTAAAAATGAAGATTTCAAAAGGTCCCTCTCCAAACTGCTACAATCTGAGTCCCCCAAGCCTTCCACAGACTCAGTAAATCTTCAATATGAAAATCCAACAGTCATCCTAGGTCACATGGTATAAGAAAGAGATGATTCATCCCCTCCATTCTACACATCCCTGAACATACATGATAAGGTGTTCCATAATTGCCTCATGGATTCAAGAGCTTTCCATAACCTTATGCCCAAAATAGTCATGTAAGAATTGAGACTGGAAGTGAAAAATGGTTATCACGATTTGTACTCTTTTGATTCAAGGAGGGTGTAATTCCTTGAAGTCATCAAAGAATTGGTGGTCTCTTTATTTCAGCTGCCAATGAAGAGTGTGGTCATGGACATTGTAGTAGCTAATGTTTCCCCCAAGTTCGACATGATGTTGTCAAGATCTTGGATTAAAAAACTTGGAGGAACATTACAAATGGATCTCACATATTCCACCATTCCAATATTTGGAGGGGAACACAGGAGGTTGTACAGAGAAGCTCATATGGCCTATATTGTTAGTGATGAAGTAGACCCCACCAATCATCTTATCTTTGCACTTGACACTGATTTGGGGTCTATTTTATTGCAACTGACTGATACTCCTGAAGCCCCTTTTCAAATAAGAAAGAAACCCATATTTAATCATGATATACCTCCTCCAACCACCTCTGTTTGGAAGATGTTCTTCAACGAAGATTCTTCTAGTGAAGGTGTTGGTGCTGGAGTGGTTTTTGTGTCACCTTGTCAGAAAATCATATCCCTGTCATACAAGCTAGAATTTGAAACTACCAATAATGTGGTAGAATATGAAGCTCTTGTTCTAGGTTTAAGGGCTACAAAAGAAATGGGAATTGAGGGGTTTGCAATGTTCGGAGATGCTGAGTTGATAATCCAACAAGTCAGAAATGCTTATCAGGCTAAGCATCCTCGGCTCAGGAGTTACAAAAATGAGGTGTGGGACCTAATTGATAACTTCTTCTCAGCTTTCAACATTTCTTTTATTCCAAGAGAGTAAAATACTTTGGCCGATTCCTTAGCTTTCTCAGCTAGTCTATTCAGAATCCCTTTGCCGCCTAAGATCAAATATGATGTGCAGATAAGGTATAGGCCATCTGTACTAGACAATATCAAGCATTGGAAGGTATTCAAATATGATCTTGAAATCAAAAAATTTCTTCAGTTTGTCAATGATTTTTTTGCATTGCACATTGACCAGGATCATGATCTCGAAAGTCACCCTCACCCTGAGGTATTTTTAAATAAAATTGCTAATCACCATATTATTCATCTGCCTAGCAAACAAATTCCGAAGAGACTAGTCCCTTTAGAAAGACTGTTCGATGGGAATGATGTGGTAGTAAAGGGTATGGTTTCAAATGAATATGTTGATACAACAGAGTGCAACATCGACACACATGGGGAGCCTAAGTTTTTCAAGTTGTCAAGCAGTTTTACCAAATACCAGAGGGCCGAATATACCAAGTTTTTAAGAGAATTTGTTGATGTGTTTTCATGGACCTATGAAGACCTCAAAACATATGACACATTTGTCATTGAACACAAGATCCCACTAAAGTAAGGGGCTAAGCGTTTTAGGCAGAAGGTAAGACAAATAAATCCCATGTTGTTTCCTGTCACGGAGAGAAAAGTGCAGAAGTTTTTAGATGCCCAAGTCATTGTCCCCTTGAGATATTCTAAGTGGGTGGCCAATTTGGTCCCGATGAGGAAGAAAAGTGGATAAATCAGGCTCTGTGTTGATTTCAGGAACCTGAACAGGATCTCAAAGAAAGACAACTATCCCTTGCCCAACATGGAACACATATTGCAGAGGGTAACTGGTGCATCTAGGATATCCATGATTGATGGTTTTTCTAGGTATAATCAGATATCATTCATGCCTAAGGACAGAGAAAAAAAAACCTTCACCACTCCTTCGGGCACATTCATGTATGCCAAAATGCCTTTTGGATTAATGAATGCAGGAGAAACATTTCAGCGAGCCATGGACATAGCCTTCATCATGGAGAAAGATTAGTTTGTGGCGATCTATCTGGATGACATCACAGTCTTCTCCAGGTTTGATAAAGAGCACTACTGTCACTTGAGGAAAGTTTTCTTGAAATGCTGGGGGTTTGGCCTTTCCTTAAATCTCAGGAAATCTTTGTTTTCTATGTAGGAGGGGAAGCTGTTAGGCCATATAGTATTAGCAAAGGGAGTGAGAATTGATCCCAGCAGGGTAGAGGCAATTCAGACCCTGTCACTTCCCAATTCTAGAAAGGAAGTCTGGTTTTTTTTAAGGAAGATTAACTTTTTGAGGAGGTTCGTCTCAAATTTCGCTGAGTTGGTGAAACACATCAAAACCATGCTCAGAAAGGGAAATAAAGTAAAATGGACTGCTGAACCTAGGGAATATTTTTTCCAAATAAAAAAGGCATTGACTGAGGCACTTGTCCTGATCAGTCCTAATTATTCCAAGTATTTCCTAATTTTTTCTTTTTCTTCTTTTGATACAGTAGCAACGGTCTTATTGCAGAAAAATGAGGAAGGGCGAGAGCAACACATTTCCTTATTTAGTAAGGCATTAAGAGATGCATAAATTAGGTATGAGATCATGGAGAAATAGGCCTATGCCTTGGTGAAATCTCTCAATTCAACCTCTGTGAAAGACATCCTTATACAACCTGACATAGATGGGAGAAGAGGTAAATGGATTGCCAAGATTCTTGAGTTTGACCTAGAGATAAAGCCCACCAAGTTGGTTAAAGGGTAGGGTTTAGCCAAGCTGCTAGCTGAATCCAATTGCAAGGCCTTGGAGGTTGGCTTCATCAATGCTTTCTCATAAAATCAACAAGCTGAGTTGTCCAACAAAAGCTCTCAGGGTGGCTTATCACTAGCATAATGCACTTGGTACAGAGACATTTTGTACTTTCTGCAAGACTTGAAGCCTCCTGATGGAATGTGAAAAAGAAAGGCAAGATATTTAAAGCTCAAGGCAGTCAGATATTGCCTTATTGACCAAGTCTTGTACTAGAGAGACCCTCTAGGGGTGTTTATGAGGTGTCTGAATGCACAAGAAGCCCATAAAGTTATGTTTTATTTCCATAGCGGCCTTTGTGGAGGGAATCATTTCTGGAAGATCAAAACCCACAAAATTCTCAGGGATGGGTACTACTGGCCCACCTTATTCACTGATGTCCACAAAGAAGTCAAATCTTTCATCAAATACCAAAGGTTCTCAAGAAAGAAACAACTCAAATCTCTGCCACTAAAGCCTGTAGTAGCTTCAACACCCTTTCAACAGTGGGGGTTGGACTTCAATGGAGAAATTCATCCTCCTTCAAGTGGTTAGCACAGATGGATCCTGACTTTAACAGACTATTTCACCAATCAGATAGAAGCTGCCCCCACCAGGAGGGCTTCACACAAGGTAATTATCAACTTCCTGGAGGATATCATAGGCATATTTGGCTGTCCCAGTAGAATTGTCACTGATAATGCTGCTTCTTTCAAGTCTGAGCCTCTGGTTATGTTCTGTGAGCAGTTCGAGATTTCACTAATTCACTCAACTCCGTATTATCCTCAAGGAAATGGAATGGCATAATATTCCAATAAAATTCTAATCAATATCATTAAAATATTATTGGAAGACAATAAGAGGGAATGGGATTCAAAGCTCAAATTCGCTCTATGAGCCAATCAAGTGACAACAAAGAAGTCCCTGGACACCTCACCTTTTCAACTTGTTTATGGGATGGAGGATGTGTTTCCCACTCAACTTGCTTTACCTGTAGCAAAATTCTTTCAAGATCATGAAGGAGAGCCAGACCATATATGGTCAGAAGAATTCATCAAGTGGTGGAAGTGCAACATATCAGGGAGCAGGTAATGGACATAAATCATAGTCATCAACAAAAGATTAGGCAGGTATTTGACAGGAAGTTCATGAAGGAGGAATTTGAGCTGGGAGATTTGGTGCTTAAGTGGGATGCACCTAGGTAGGATAGGGGAAAACACAACAAGTTTTATGCCCTCTGGATCAGGCCCTTCAAAATCTCTGCAGTATTCTTAAATAACACGTACATGTTGCAGGATTTGGAGGGTGAAGAAGTTTTTAACGACCCAGTAAATGGGCATTTCTTGAAGAAATGTTTTGTTTGAGCCTTAGATGACTCCTCTATTTTTGTAAATATTTTGTTTTTATTTATTTTTGGCTTAATAAATGACTCCATATCCCAACAACAAGGCACCGAAACTGCAATGAGTTCTTATAGCCTCACAGGGAGGACTCTATCCCCCATGGAGCCTAATGTTAGCACATATTCTTGTAAGGGGGAAGCTTCTCCCTAGATTCAGGTCCTTGGTGAAAAATAAATGAAATGGGGCTTAAGACCCATTAAATGAAGTTATCCAAGGTTGCATCCATGAGAGCCCAAGTGCAACATGCATAAAATCTCTATTTTTGGGTTAAAAATCAAGAAAGAAGGCATTTTTTCTTTTTTGTGGAAAATACCCATCAATGGAGCAGATCAATGGTCATTGGGTAAGCCAGAGCCATGAAGTTGCACAAGGTTTAGTGCATGGGCTCATCCATTAGGTCCAAATTCATGAAATGATCGTGGTCGTTCGATCCAGTTGGGACACATGGTGCCTGATTAAGTCCAGTCGCCATCTCGACTATCATGACTTTGAAATACAAGGGTCGACTCCCTTCCATCCACGATACATGAGATGCGAAGGAACTTTTGGGTGCGGGCCCATGGTCATAAAATAGGGTCTTATGGAAAGGCAGTTGGAGGAATAGAAGTGAGAATTCCCAGTGGAAGAATCCCCGAAGGGATCAAGACCGTTAGTTTTGAAGGACACATGGCGCCTGATTAAGTCCGGTTGCCATCTCAGCTATAATGAATTTGAAATACGAGGGTCGACTTCCTTCTATCCATGATACACTATATGTGAAGGCACTTTTGGGTTGGGCCCATGATCTTAGCGCCAGGGTTGTATGGAGTATGGCCAAAGAAAATGAGCACACAGGGCCAGGGTTGTTCAATGGAAAAATGGTAGTGGACGTCAGTTTTTAAAGCCAATCCAATAGTTGATCCTGGAGGTCTGTTTTTCGATTTTGGGCACCAGGAAATTTGAAGGAAGGGGAAGTAGAAATGCTCAAAAGAAGAAATGTTGAAATTCCCTTGGAGAGAGGCGCTAGGTCATGGCCTTAGGTTACATTGATGGTGGTGCCAGAAGAAAGGGAGGCTGGCCTCTGGGCCTTAGAAAGAAGGAACATGGCATTCTCCTGAGCATATCATCTCATTCACTCCCTGGGGAACCAGTTAATGAAAATCAAGTAGGTATATGAAACCTCATCTCGAGCCATAAATGGAAAATATGGGAGGCCTGGAGAAATCAAACCATGGTACCCTTGTGTGCAGGCCCCCCTGCAAGAGCCATACTGAGTTAAGGTGGATTCTGATGAAGGAGTTCTGTCCAGGTTTGACTGAAGAGATGCCACGCTCTGGAGGTTTGAGCATGCCTTTACTGGGAGAATTTTTCCAAGTATATATACTCAGTTTTTCTATTTTTGTAGGGATCGATGGTAGAGCGAAGCTCCCAATTGTAAAACTTTAACAAATCCTCTGGTTCTTTGGTTATAAACTGACATTTTGAGACTTCTTGTTTAATGGAAGCCAACCACCTCCTTTCCTTTTTCCTTTGAATCTGAAAGCCTGGACATGGATGATCCAGTCGGGTGTTGTAATAACTATATGATGCATGTTTGATTATATTAGTTCTGCAACATTTTAAGTTTACTTTGAAGTTTCTCAGGTCTGAGAGGATCTCATATCTGAGACTTTTTCCGCTTTAAAGGGCTATCGGAAGACTGGATGTCCAGAGAAGACTTTATTTCCCTTTTCTTTCCCTCCACTCACTCACCACTATGAAAAAATTACTGTCTTAAGTTAGATCAAGACCTCGCATGTCTTTGCTGTTCCAACCCAATTTTCTGAGTTAAATGATATTTTTCTGAGTTTACTTCCATTTGATCACCCTTTATAAAAAAATAGTGAAATAAACTGATGGGCATCAGGCTTACTCCTACTACAATCCAGGAGTGAATTCTGATGCCAATAGTATCGAAGGAAAGTGGTATGGAAGACAACTGAGGACCTCGAATGGATTCGAGACCCGCGAAGCTCCATGGCAAATGCAATCGATGGAATCCCAATACAAGCCCTCTATATGTGTTCTCCACTACAATTGGTCCAGATTTGGAATGGTTATCTCCGCTACCTTTTCGTACATGCCCTCGTGTTTAGCCCCTGTGTTAGAGGGGGGTCCTGGATAACTTTCATGATACTGGACTTTGATACTCCCTAACTCAAACTCTGATGTTTTATTTAATGGCCTTGAAGAGTTTCCTCTCCAACCTAATTCAAGGCCCTAACCCTAAACTAGTTGGTTGACCCTACAAAGATAAAAAGTCTAATGAATTTTAGATTTAGCATTAATTTTTATGGCTTGTATTAAGTCAAAAGTTATGAAAGTGAAACTAGTGATGTTTGAAAGACGAAAGAAAAATAAACAGAAATATGGAAACAAAATAACTTCTCTTGACTCAAATCTTAAACAACTTTTCAATCTAAAATTTTTCTAAGATCTTTGAACAGCCAACTCAAAGCAGGATTTCACTCAACTACGAGCTACTTATGAACTAAGTAAATCGTCAAGAAATTATGAAAGAAAAGACTTTTCCCTAGTTACTAATGCAAAACAACACTATTTAACAAAACAAAGAAATACCAGATTTTTTTATTTATTTCAATGCTCACAAAGCAAAAAGGAAAAATATCAACAAGTAAAAACCAAGAAAACTCCTGACCTAAGCGCAGATCGCAAAGAGTCACTTTAAAAATCACACATAAGAAAATCAAAACTGGACTCTCACACTTGTCTAAAAACCCTATAAGAAGAAAAATTTGAGGAAAACTTCTTAATGAAAAAGAAAGCTATTACTGTGATCAAACCTAAGTTACTGACCGCTATGATAGAGACCCAAAAACCTGAGAGGTATAACTCTTGTCAGAGGAAAGGATGACTACCTCACCTTCAATAAAACTTTTCTCCATAGGCACACTGCCGATAGTTCAACATCAGGTTTGTGCACGTGAGATGTGTAAAGTCAGGGCGCGTGTACACACGTGCTGGCCTTATACATATCGCTTGTATCTCTTAAACTCTAAGACAAATGAAAGGCCAAGCAATCCAGCCCAGGCAGAGACTACTAGTACTGAGAACCAAGATCTCTTGAAGACTCAGACACTTACTTAAAAAAGAAGAAGAAAACCATTCAAGGAAAACTTCATAGAACAAACCAATCTGTGGTGAAACCTAAGCTATAGATTGCAAACAACCAATACTAGAAAGAGTTCCAGAAAACCCATGAGAAGGATTGTTTCTGACAGGGGAGAGGATGAATGCCTCTCTAAAAGAAATTTTCTAGAATCATACACGTGACTGACATTTCCTCAACTAGTGTGTACACACGGGCTGTGGAAGGTAGGGCACGGGTACACACGTGCAAACCTTATACATGCCGCATGTATCTCTGTGGGTTTCGAAAAAAAAAAATGTAGTCAAGCACATAAATAGATATAAATGGTATGGAAGACCAGAATCTCTGTTAGCTCAAACTTTTGTAGAAACTTTGAAAACAAGAAATGAAACCAGTGCTTAAAAATACCCAAGAAAAAACATTCCCAGAAACCCTAGAGAATCCCCAGTATGGTCGCCAATTCTGTTGTGGGTGGAAAATCCCTCCTAAGGACTAGAAATAAGGGTTTTATCATGAATGCAGAAACGACGTAAATATTCTTACTTTTTACCATCATCCCATGCCTAGACCCCCATTACTCATATGCAAATGCAAGGCTCAAGAGATTAAGTTGGCGTACCTTATTTTTCGTGTTTGATGTCGATCCCTTTTCATGCCTGGCCGTTCTTTGACTACAAATCTCCTCCCAATGCTAACCCGCATTCACTAAAGACAAACAAAGAACTCCACATGCATTTGATCTATGAACTAACAGGTTAGAGATTTAATCAATCATACAATCAATATTCCAATAATGACAATCTCATATGGCGGGATGGGAAAAACAATTCTTTAATTAACTTCACAATGATACCTTACAATGATAAAGTCGACTACTACTCCACGATAATGGTCCTGGGATCTTCTTCCACTATCTTCCAACTGCTTTTCTCTATACTTATCTTTGCACATGGCTAAAGGTTGGGAAAAAGGGAATGCTCAATCGGGTATAGTTTCTTTACTATGATTCTCCTCTTTTCAAATGGGACCCCTAACTGTTATTTTATAGGATAGAAGAAGCTAGGTATTTGGTCGAGTGACCGACCATGCATGACCGAAAGGTTTAGTTAACTTACCCAAAGCTGTGTGTTTTGTCAACAACTTTCCTTTTTCTGTTATTTTGTAGGTACATGTGGGTTGTCTTGGGTCATCTAGCGTGTACACGCGTGCAGTAATGGAGCAGGGCGCGTGGGTCTTTATAAAAGGGGTTTTTAAGAAGAGGTGTTCAACAATGTTTTGGCAAAGAAGGAATATGAGATGGCCTGATGCTAGGTAAGCATGTATGGTGCAAATTAGGGTTATAACACTCTTATTTGAGTCCTACAGAGTATTTGTATCTAAAATAGAGTCTTCTCCTTATGATTCTTGGACCTGTTCATCTTCATCTTCATCTTTGTCCTCTGTAGTATACTCAATATTGCTCACCTCTCTTACTGGGACTCCTTCATCAACTTTTTATTGTCATAACTAAGTGACTCCCCTTGTCACTCTTCTCTCTCTACTTTTGACTGTTCTCCCCCTTTTTTCTAAAAGGTAAGCTTTCCCTAACAAGGTCTCTCATCTTTTTATCTCTTCAAAATGTCATGTATATCATTTTGTACATCAAAATGTTAATATTGTCCTACTGGAACACTGTGCAATTGTAGCTTGTATTTTTCAAACAACCCTTGGATATGCCCATTGATTCTCATAGATCTCTAACTATATGTATCCATCTTTATCCAAGATGATTCTTTACTATACATTGCTCTAAATTAGTCTGAGAAGGTTTATACTATGCTTGTCACATGACTGCAATTTATTTTGCAACAATTAACTTCACTCATGTTCACTTTTTTAGTCTTTGTTATACACATCCGTGAGTGTCCTGGTTTCTTGAACTTTGTTCTATGATCTTCTATTACTACAATTTAATTTTTCTTCCATGATGCATACAATCCAAGGATTTTATGACCATATTTGTCACAAGAAAAAACAAGAACCGTTACAAACACTCTCATACCTCCTTTGGTTCATCCATGAAGGTGTCCCTCTTCTAAACTTACTTTGAGGTGTATGACTAGCTTCTGGATGTCTTCCTTGATCTGATCTTCTAAATATTGTAGTATTTATTTCATTCTTTGAACATGAAGAACTTGAGTCATACCTGCTTTCCCTTTTTACAAATGAAGGACATGTGCTATACTTGTCTTCACCCATTACAAATGAAGGACTTGCATCAAATTTCTTAGGAGAACCGATTTCTTCCTTATTGTATCCAAGAACAAATTTTTCATTTGGTGATCTCTGACTATATAAGATCTCATCTAGGGTCATGGATCTATTCAAGAACTTGATTTGGGTTTTTGACTTATCAACCTTCTTTCTAAGATTCACAACTTCTTCTTCCATCTTATGACATGGTTCTTCTTCTACTTCTTCAATGGGATAAATGCTAACAGAGAATTATTTTATTGTATCCAAGTCTTCTTCTTTACTTATAGGGGAGGATTCAATATCAAAATTATTACTTGTCCTTATGTCTTTAGCCACCACTTGTCCTGAGTTTACAGACTTTATCGTACAATATTTGGAAGTGACCAACACTTTACATCCTCTGTCACTCATTTGAATTACACTGAGAAAATTATGTTTCATCCCATCTACAAGAAGAACATCCTAGGCATCTCCTTTTCCATTACTCAAACTCACCATTCCATTACCCTTGATTTTATCTATTTCATCATTTCCAAATGTCATATTTATTGTTTTTCTTTTACTTATAGAAAAAAACTTATCCTTGTCTCCAGTCATGTGTTTGGATCATCCACTGTCTATATACCAAGGGTCTTTTTGTTTTTGAGCTGAAAGTACTAGACCATATCTTTCATTATCTTTATTTTTCCATTTGTTGGCATTTCTAGTTAAGGGTTTTATCCTTGGATATTATTTTTAATTCTTCAGATGACAGTTTGTAGTTTTGTGGCCGGATTTATGACAATTATATCATTCGAGCTCATTGTTCAATAGGTCAAAGTTATTGGTCCAACGTTGTCTACTCATTGTCTTGACCTCCTTAGTTGCATGTCTCTAAGATTAATTTGACAATTTGCAATCTGTGGTTGTTTGTTACTTGATTGTCTCATTCTTTGTTGTGGAAGATATTTATTCCTTGGGTGTCTTGATTTCTCATGTCTAAATCTTAAGGAATAATTTAAAACTTTGTGGCCAAAGTTAGAACAATAGAAACAATATCCATAGAAAAAATCTTTGTACCCAGAAAATGGTTGTCTTCTTTGCGCAGGTCAATTTCTTCCATGCTGATGATTTCCTTGAGCAAAGGATGTATTATTTATTTTTTCTACAGATTCAATTATGGCACCCTTTTCTTTACTCCTCCTTCGGTTCATTATCTTCCTTTGTTTCTACAGGTTTATTGTTGTCATTGGTTGTAGATTTGAAAAACTTGATGATTTATTTGTTGCTTGGCTGACCACTGCTTGATCCCTCTTCATAACCAAAACTAGTATTCAACAAAGGAAAGCTTTGTTTTCTCAGAATGCCATTTAGTTCTGCTAAGGCTTTAATTCTTAGAAAATTTGGACATACAATGCTTTAAACTTCTCCATATCTTTTCTGGCTTTTACTACCTCTTCTTCCAAGGCTTCACATCTTGTCTTCTTCTTTGATAACTGTTGTTTTAGAATGTCCTCGATTTTCTTTGATTCTTATAATTCCACTCTTAGTAAGGAAAAGTATTCACTTGGTTCTTTACCATTCTTTTCAAACTGCATCAACAACTGTTTTTGTTTTCTCTTCTTAAGTATGAGTCTGTCAATATTTTCTAAGGAATTTATCAACTCTCCTTCCAAGTCAACCACAACTTCTTCATCATTAACATCACTTCCTGTGATTTTTTTATCATAATACTCTTTGGCCATAAGCATAAAGTCATTAACCTTATCTTCACAAGAAGAGTCACTATCTGTGTCTCTTGAAGAGTCATCATTGTTTACACATAAACTTTTTTTTTTAGCAAATCTCTTGGATTTGTACTCCTCTTCACCTTCAAAATTATGGTCCTTCTTCTTGTGTCAAAATTTAGATGCATAGTGACCTATCTTTCCATAGTTAAAAAATTTGAAGGGAAACTTGCCTTGATACTTCCCTGATCCTTTCTTTAGTCTTCTCACAAATTTTTCTTCAATTTCACCAGGCTCAAAATCCTCATTCTTATCTTCTTTAAATGATGCTTCTCTAGTGATGGATTTATCTTTACCTATCCTCATTTCATATTCAATCAAAGTTCCTAGAAGTTGATCAAAAGGTAGATCTTTTAGATCTTTAAGTTATTCTATAGCAGAGACCTTTGGTTTGAACCTATTTGGAAGAGATCTCAAAATTTTCTAAACTAACGTGGCTTCCTCAATTTTTTCACCAAGTCCTTTCATTTCATTTACTAGTTCTTCAACTCTCAGAAAGTAATTCCCAACAATTTCATCCTCCTTCATCTTAAGCTGTTCAAACTATAATATGTAGGTTTGAATATTGGCATCCTTTACCTTCTCATTACCTTCATAACTGCTAATGAGTTTGTCCCACATTCCTTTGGCATATTCTAAGTGCATAACTTTTACAAATTCTGCTTCTGCAAGCCCACTCAGAATAACATTCATAACCTTAGCATTGAAGCTGAATTCTAGCTTGTCATCCTTATTATCTAGTACAATTGGATTTACATAACTAGTCTCTACCAGATCCCAAAAATCTGCACCTAAAGCCATTATGTAGGTTCTCATCCTAACTTTCTAGAAGACAAAGTTTGTTCCATTGAACAAAGGGGCCTTATTGGTTGGAGTTCCTCCATGACTATTCAGATTTAATATCTAGAATATACCCTTAAATAAAGGGAACTTTCTTTGATACCAATTGTTGGAAAACTAAGAGGGGGGGGGTGAATTAGTTGTCACTATGCTTAAACAATTATAACCATTTTAAACTCATTACATAAAACTAAATGATGATCACAATAATGCAGAGAAGTAGGCAATAGAGTATTCAACATCAATCACACACATGAAGCACACAGAGATAGATATTTCACGAGGAAACCCATAAAGGGAAAAACCTCTTCCTCTTGATATGATAAGTAATCTTTATATTTTGTACATTATCATTCTT